>JAHIAM010003185.1:0-96701 GCA_021605205.1 Aegilops longissima
TGCCTCTAACGGTATCCGCGGCGTGCGGGAGGAACACCGTGCGGTGGACTGCTAGGTCGATCACACGATCGGCGGCGAGTGGAGGTGGCTATTCGCAACACATGCAAAACCCTAGTCGCGGCCTTGAAGCGATCAACTGCATGAGTGTGCCGTACCTCTACTTTATATAGGCGTCGATCGCGGGCTCAACACTTGGGCCTCGCCACGGACCCTAAAGCCCTAAGTCTACTCGGCCACAATCCGAATCTGAGATCGGATGTAACTTTCCATATTTGTAACTCAACTCTTCCCATTTTCGGCTTTGTGATATGATATTCCCTCCGTGGTTGGGTTTTCTTCATTTTGCATTTTTCCATGTCATGCATTTCATATCATATCATCATGTGCATCGCATTTGCATACGTGTTAGTCTCATGCATCAGAGCATTTTCCCGTTGTCCGTTTTGCAATCCGGCACTCCTATGTCCCCGGCGTCCCCTTTTACATTTTCCGTGGCGGGTACTAAACTTTCTCGGAATGGACGAGGTTTGCCAAGTGGCCTTGGTACACCACGGTAGACCACTGTCAAGTTTCGTGCCATTTGGAGCTCGTTTGGTACTCAGCAGTTAACCGCATAATCATAAAGGCCTCTTTTAAGTTGCAGCCCAACACCCCTTCAAAACAGCCCAATAACCCATCTAAGTCACTTCCATGCTCTCCGTCGTCGGATCAAGATCGTGTGGTAAAACTACACTCCATTTGGAGCTTCTAGCTCCTTCTACCTATAAAACACCTCCTCCCGAAATCCGGATCATTCCCTACCCTAACCTAGTCTTCTTCCACCCGCGCGCCCGGACACGTCCCGTCGGCGGACAAAAATCCGCCGCCCGCCGCCCAATCGAGGCGCGCCGCATCGCCACCGGGCCGCCCGCCACCGCGCCTCCACCTTGAGCCCGCACAGCCCATGGCAGCCCCTCGGCCAGCAGCGCCGGCCGCCCAGCGTCGCCGCCGTCCACCTCCGCCGCCGGAGCTTCGCCGCCCGCGCTCGGGGCTTCGCCTCGCCCGCGCCTCCCAGTCGCCCGTCGCCCGCCGTCGCGCCGCCGCCGCCGCCGCCCGCCCCCAGCCTCGTCCCCTCCGGCCGCCCCTTCCTCCATCGCCGGCGAACCTCGATCCGCGACCTCGAGCCGGATCTAGATCCAAGCGAGAGGGTTGACTTCTCCTCCCCCCGTTTTTTTCGTCCAAGTCATTTTCCTGTCATATTTTGTTGCATATTCATCATGCCATAACTTTGCACTCATGGCTCCGTTTGGGGCGTGTAGCATACCGAAATATTCGCCTCGATGAGTACATCATTTCATCTCATTGCATCATTTTCATTTGAGCTCATCTTGATGCCGAAATGCTGTTGGAAGGGCTATGTGATGTTAGTTTGATTCTTATCGAACATGCACTTTTGTCATTTTGCCATGATTGATGTGTGCATCCTATGAACTTGAGTCCTACATGTGTTTTGTAATATGCCATGCCATCTTTACAGGGGTGTATTCCATGTATTTTGTGATCTCTGTGGTGACTAGCACAAGCATGCAAACTAGGCTTCATGATGTTGCTGATTTCAGCCCTGTTTTCTTGATATTTTTATGCCATGTTAACTTGATGCTCTTGAGAGATCCATGCATATTTTGAGATACTTGATGAGGATGTTTTGAATATATGGTTATGCTCTATCCATCCATGTCCTTGTTTGCAATTATGGAGTGCCATAGCTTGAGTCAATCGAGCTCTACTTTTGCTATAAAATGTTTCTGGCAGATTGTTTACATGTTATTCAATTTTGCCAAGGTTGTTGTAGTTGATCCGTGTATGCTATGATGTTGTTCTTGCCATGTATAGCTTCTATGCCATGTCTTCTTGATGTATGTATGCTTAGTTTATCATGTAATGCTCTGTAGTGAGTGCATCAAGCTCTTGAAGATGCCTACATAATTCTGTCAATATCATGTCACATTTCTTTGAATCATTATGAAACTTGCTATGTTTACGTGGGTGCTATCATATCTTGATCCTTTTGGCTCATAGTCAGTAAGGGACTTTTGTTCTATGCTTTGAGTAGATTCATTCCATGCCTTGTTTTGCTATTATAAGTTCCTGTAGCATGTTGTTTGCTTGCTCGAACATTGCTTCTGATGCTGATTACGCCATGTTGATATTTTCTCTAAGTCTGTGAAGTGATATATTTTGCACTTTTGCCATGCTTGTTTGGACCTGTTATGGTGTGATTTAGCCGTAGCTCAGTGTTCATCTTTTGTCAAGCATCTTGAGTAGATCACTGCCATATGCTTTGTTGAGTACGTTTGGGTGCAGTAGCTTAATTTCTTGTTGCTTGCTATGTGGCATCATCTTTGTTAATGGCAGTTGTGCCATTCTTGTTTTGCTTGTCATTTGCAAACCGTGCATCCGATTCGGTGATCTTTATATCGATTTCAACGAAATCATCTCACCTTTCAGAGGCATACTTGGTTTGCCAAGTTGATGCCTGGTTCATCATTTCCTTCGAACGCATCGCATTGCATATCACATCTCGCATATCATGCCATGTATTGCATCATGTTGCTTGTGCATTGCACCGTGATTTATTGTGGTTCCATTGTTTGTGTTCTTGCTTTGGGTAGAGCGGGAGGCGAGTGCGTGAGCGAGGAACCTGTTGAGAAGCGCTTCGAGGATCAAGCTTTCGACAACTCGAGAACCTTGCGAGCAAGATGACCATACCCTCGAAATCACTTCTATCTTTGCTTGCTAGATGCTCGCTCTTTTGCTATGCCTATGCTCGATGCCTATCACTTGCTTATCATGCCACCCATATTGCCATGTCAAACCTCTAACCATCCTTTCCTAGCAAACCGTTGTTTGGCTATGTTACCGCTTTGCTCAGCCCTCTTATAAGCGTTGCTAGTTGCGGTGAAGATGAAGTTTGTTCCTTGTTGGAACATGGAGATGTTGTTCCTTGTTGGAACATGTTTACTTGTTGGGATATCACAATATCTATTGTTTAATTAATGCATCTATATACTTGGTAAAGGGTGGAAGACTCGGCCTTATGCAGTGTTTTGTTCCACTCTTGCCGCCCTAGTTTCCGTCATACGGTGTTATGTTCCTTGATTTGGCGTTCCTTACGGTTGGGTGATTTATGGGACCCCCTTGACAGTTCGCTTTGAATAAGACTCCTCGGCAAGGCCCAACTTTGGTTTTACCATTTGCCACCTAAGCCTTTTTCCCCGGGTTTTCGCGAGCAGGGTCATCTTTATTTAACCCCGGACGGTGCTCCTTGAGTCTTGGCCCGAACCAGCAACCTCTTGGGGCCACCACAGGAAACTTCGAGGCTTGGTTTTACTCGTAGCTTGACTTATCCGGATGTGCCACGAGCGAGATATGTGCAGCTCCTATCGGGTTGTCGGCTGTCAGGTGGCTTTGCTGGTCTTGTTTTATTCTTTGTCGAAATGTCTTGTAGTCCGGGATTCGAGACTGATCGGGTCTTCGGTAGAAGGAATATCCTTCGTTGACCGTGAGAGCTTATAATGGGCTAAGTTGGGACACCCTGCAGGGTATTATCTTTGAAAGCCGTGCCCTTGATTATGAGGCAGATGGGAATTTGTTAATGTCGGTTGTAGAAAACCGAAGTTGACCTAAATTAAAACACATCAACGGCGTGTGTAACCGTGATGGTCTCTTCTCGGTGGTCAGGGAAGTGAAACGATGTTGGAGTTATGTTTGGCGTAAGTAGTTGGGATCACTTCTTGATCGCTACTAGCTTCACGACCGTGCCTTGCTTCTCTTCTCGCTCTCTTTTGCGAGTGTAGCCACCATATATGCTAGTAAACGCTGCAGCTCCACCTCACAACTCTGTCCTTCCTATAAGCTTAAATAGTCTTGATCTCGGGTGTGAGATTGCTGAGTCCCGTGACTCACAGATTCTACCAAAGCATTTTGAGTGCCGGCGATGCGGTCAGAGAGATGGCTGGCGAGCTCAAGTGGGAGTTCGGACGAGGCGTGGTCGTTACTATGTGTCTTTCACGATGATCGATAGTGGAGCCCAGTTGGGACGATCGGGGATCTGTGTAGCATTTGGGGTAGTCTTCTTTTATTTTGGTTCCGTAGTCGGACCTTGAGTGTAATCTGGATGATGGATGTTTATTTATGTATTGTGTGAAGTGGCATTGTAAGCCAACTATGTATCTCTTTCCTTATGTATTACATGGGTTGTGTGAAGATTACCTCACTTGCGACATTGCTTTCAATGCGGTTATGCCTCTAAGTCGTGCCCGACACGTGGGAGATATAGGCGCGTCGAGGCGTTACAAGTTGGTGTCGAACCATCCCGACTTAGGAGCCCTAGCTTGATTGTTTCTTTGGCGTTGTTGAGTCTAGAACAAAAATGTTTTGAGTCTTAGGATTATATATATTGGAAGTAGGATTCTTTTTACTCCCAGTCCTTTCGTCGCTCTGGTGAGGTCTCTGGCGTAGAAGTTTTGACTCTCCTCTCCTCAAATTTCACTAAAAATATTTTTTAGGATCGCGGGTATCTTGGAATCGTTCGATGGTTTTGTGGCGAGAACATTGTTCTTGGTGCCTCGACATTTAGGGGTTGTGGCGGTGTCGGGGAGTTGAGCTCCAGGTGTTGTCGTCACAATTTTATCGTTGCGATTCTGGAATACGAGCTTTGCCGACATCGAAAATCTCTTTTATGCAGTTGTTGGTGAGATAACCCGATAACCCGATCTTTGAGGCGAGCTCGGGAGTATTGCCATGACTTCGTATAACGGATGCTTTTGAAGGTCGAGGTACCACGATTTCGAAGGTTTCTTGGTTATGTGTTGATGGATGG
Source organism: Aegilops longissima (assembly GCA_021605205.1). NCBI lineage: Eukaryota > Viridiplantae > Streptophyta > Magnoliopsida > Poales > Poaceae > Aegilops > Aegilops longissima. The sequence continues at coordinate 4,862 of JAHIAM010003185.1, forward strand.
ATACATATGGATCTAGGTATTGTTAGTTTGGGTGATATATTTTGTGTCCCTGTATCCCCAACACAGTTGCATAACGAGAAAGTTTGGGAGTTTATAGGTGGGATTCAAGTAGCTCTTAGCATTTCTTCCTTGAATATTTGGTTTGTGATTGGGTAATCCTTACCACTTATTTGTTCGATCGTACCTTGTTATTTTTTCATCAACCTTAATCAAGTGGCTTCTCACCTTAATGGGCGTGTGATGTTAACTTTGGAATTCATTCGTTCATCCTTGTTGAATGTTTATTGTGAAGACTATATGTTGCAATTTCTATCCGTTGATTCAACTTGTCTATCATCTATCAAAGTGCTAACGGATGTCACCCTCTTGAGGATGGCTCCATAACAGCGTACGAATCCGGATCGCAATGATGGGAGTCGATCGAACCCTCCACCTCCACCTCCGCCTCGGAGGCATGGCAACTATCATGGCAGCCACCAAGCCAAATGCTCGAGATGATTTTGCAACTCTTGCAAGAAGCGTACCCAAGGGCAAGGCAACCAAGGAAATCAAGGCCAAGGCAACAACCAGCCGCACTTTGCTACCCTCAATCGGTTCCTCGCTAATCAGCGAAGTCTTTCGACACGTAGCCGAGGCCCAGAGCGCTTGACGATTGGCTTGTGGACATCTGCAAACATTTTGAATGTAGCAATGTCGGACACGAGGACTTTGTCAAGTTTGCTTCGTTTCAACTCAAGGACCAAGCTGCGAGTGGTACCGGCAATACAAAGATTCGAGAGGAGGTCGTGTCATTACAGGATGAGTTCATGAGACTTCAAAGCTCACCACATTCGAAAAGTGTTGTTGAGAGCAAGCGTGAGGAGTTCCGCAATCTCAAGCAAGGCAACATGTACGTGTATCAATACAATATCCAGTTCGAGCTTCGCTCGCTTTGCTAAGCAAGGCGTCCACGATGAAAAAGTATGATCTATCAATTGAGAGGTGGTCTCGGAGAAGATCGCAATTAGCTCTCGTGCTTTTGAGCGAGAAAAGTATGATGAATTCTACAACATAGCCTTTGAAGCAAGAAGCTGCCCAGCTCAAATGTGAGGCTTCTAAGAAGAGAATCGGGGATGCAGATTCAGTCTTCTTCTTCCTCTCAAGTGGCAGCTAAGCAGCGAAGTTCTACCTTCCTCCTCCTCCGTTTAAATCGGCCTTATCGTGAGAAGAACTCGGTGGTCGTGGATCTTCCCACCCACCCAACCCAGGCTATCGAGAACAAGTCAAATTCTCAAGCTCCAAGGTCGAATGCTCCTTATCACCGTCCGCTCTCGGTGACTTGCAACAAATGTCGGAGAAAGGTCACTATGCGAACAAGTGCTTCAACCAAAGCGCCTTCCGCCTCCTCCTCTGTGATATCTTCCAGCAATGCGGTGGTCAAGCATAATCCAAAGCATGCCAAGGTGAATATGATGAATGCAGCTCAAGCGGAGGAATCTCTTGATGTGATAATGGGTAATCTTCGATTAATGATATTCTGCAAAAGTTTTATTTGATCTTGGTGCATCGCATTGTTTCATGTCAAGACCGTTTTTGCCAAGCATGAATTCACTTCTTCACATTTGGGTAAACCCATGGATGTCATTTCTCGGGTAAGCGGTTGAGCTCGATTTAGTGGTTCGGATACCACAATCAAGATGGGCGACTATAGATTTACGGCTAAACCAATTGTCCTTGGTGACTCGGATATTGATCTTATTCTCGGGATGGGTGGCTTTCTCGGCACAAAGCTCGACTTGATTGTGCTGCGGGGAAATCAATTGACTCACTCTTCTAATGATGTGATCATCTATGCGCTCGTGATGAAACCATTGGTTGTTTTCTCTCAATGAGAAAGGCGAATTGGATGCTATCTCTCGATTCGATCGTTTGTGAGTATCAAGATGTCTTTCCAAAGAGCTTCGGGAATGCCTCCTCACCGGCGAGTTGAATTAGTTATCGATCTTGAGCACAGCTTGAACCCGTTTGCAGCGTCCATACAAGCTTGGACCTAATGAGCTGAAGGAATTGAAGAAGCAGCTCGATGAACAAGAGCGTCTGGGTTTGATCGGACGAGTTCATCTCCTTGGGGTTGTGGTGTTCTTTTGTCCGGAAGAAGGATGGCGCGGACCGACTTTGCGTCGATTACCGTCCATTGAATAAGAAGACTATCAAGAACAAGTATCCACTTCCCAACATCAATGAGCTTTTGAGCAACTCAAAGGTGCTAAAGTGTTCTCAAGCTTGACCTTCGTATGGGTTATCATCAGATTCGCATTCGTGAACAAGATATTCCCAAGACAGCATTAGAACAAGCTTTGGTTCTTATGAATATCTTGTCATGTCTTTCGGCCTTGTCAATGCTCCTCCAACATTCTCTCGAATGATGAACTTCATCTTCAACCCCTACACCAATGAATTCGTCTTGGTCTATCTTGATGATATTTTGGTCTTCTCCAAGAATAAGAAGGATCATGCCAAACATTTGCGATTGGTGCTCGACAAGCTCGAGAGCATCAATTCTATCTGAAGTTTTCCAAATGTGAATTTTGGCTTGATGAAGTTCTTTACCTTGGTCACATCATCTCCGCCAAGGGCATCTTTATTAACCCGAGAAGGTGTGCGGTTGTGAATTGGGAACCTCCTCGGAATGTCAAGCAGACTCCATGATTTTCTTGGACTTGCAAGCTATTGCGAAGATTCGTTGAGAACTTCTCTAAGATTGCAAAGCCTCTTTCCAACCTCCTCTAGAAGCATGTGAAGTATGTACGGTCTCTGAGTGTGGCGTTGCTTTCAATACTCTCAAAGAAACTCGTCACAGCTCTGTCTTGACTCCTCTGATGAATCCAAGCCATTGAAGTTTTGTGATGCTTCTCTTCAAGGTCTCGGTGCTGTGTTAATGCAAGAGAAGAAAGTTGTGGCCTATACCTCTCGTCATTTGAAGCCCAGCGAAAGAACTACCCCACTCACGATCTTGAGTTGGCGGCGATTGTCCATGCATTAATAACATGGAGACATCTCTTGTTGGGAAGGAAAGTGGACATATTCACCGATCACAAGAGCCTCAAGTATATCTTCACTCAACCCAACCTCAACCTCGAGGCAAACTCGATGGGTGAAATGATTCAAAGTACAACCCAAGTATTGAATATACTCGGGCAAGGCCAATGTGATTGCAGATGCTTTGAGCGGGAAGGCTTATTACAGCAGTTTAATCCTCAAGCCCTTCAACGGATCTTTGTGAAGCTTTCCATAAGCTGAATCTTCAAGTTGTTCCTCAAGGCTTTCTTGCCAACCTCATAGTCTCTCCTACTTTGGAAGATCAGATTCGTGAGGCTCAACTCCTGGATACCATGGTGAAAAAGGTGAAGCGTGGTATCGACAAGGGCATTCAAGTACAAGTGCTTCCACATTGATGACAAAGATACTCTTTTCTTGAGGACGGATTGTGGTTCCTAAGGGTGATCTCGTAAAGTCATTATGAGCAGGCACACAATTCCCTTCTATCCATTCATCTGGAAGTACAAAGATGTACCATGACCTCAAGAAATCATATTGGTGGACTCGAATGAGCGCGAAATTGCTCAATTAGTGAATGAGTGTGATGTCTGCGAGAAGAGTGAAAGCGAGAACACCAGCGACCAGCTGGTCTCCTCCAACCTCTTGCTATTCCATAATGGAAGTTTGATCATATCGAGATGGACTTCGTATTGGATTTCCAAAGTCAAGCGTGGAAATGATGCTATCTTCGTTGTCATTGACAAGCTTACTAAAGTGGCTCATTTTCTTCCTATCAAAGAATCTATCACAGCAGCTCGGTTGGCGAGCTATACACCTCGAGATTGTCTCCTTGCGGCATTCCACAATTGATCTCTTGAGACGGTGGAAGCATCTTTACCTCAAGTTTTGGGATTCTTTTGAAGGCCATGGGCACCAACATTCGTTTCAGCACAGCTTTCCATCCTCAAACAAGTGGCCAAGTCGGCGAGTCAATCAAATCCTTGAAGATATGCTCGGGGCTTGTGTCATTTCCTTGGTATGAAGTGGGAAGATTGTCTTCCATATGCGAGTTCTCCTACAACAACAGCTTCCAAGCGAGTTGGGCAAGGCCCATTGAAATTCTCTATGGCGAAAGTGCGTACTCCTCTCAATTGGTCAAGAGGCGGTGAGCGCCAACTTCTTGCAGCGACTTGATCCACGAAGCGAAGAAATGTGCAAAGTCATTAGTGAGAATCTCAAAGCAGCATAATCGCGCGGAAAACTATTATGATGACAAGCACCGTGATGTGGCTTTTGAAATCGGAGACCATGTCTACCTCCGCGTCTCTCAATGAAAGGCACTCGTCAACCCGGTATCAAAGGAAGCTTGCCCCTAGATCGTGGGTCCTTTCAAGATCATTGGCAAAAGCGATCTTGCCTATCAACGAGCTTCCGTCCAACTGCGACGTGCACGATGTGTTTCACGTGTCACAACCATAAGTGCTTCAAGACTCTGGCGCACCATCAACCGAAGAAATTGACCTCCAAGAAGATCTCTCTTATCATGAGCACCCGTTGCTATTCTTGAAGAAAGCCGGCGCAAGACTGCGCAACAAGTCAATCAAATTCCTGAAAGTGAAGTGGTCACACCATTCCGACCGAGAAGCCACACAGGGCGCGAGGATCACCTCCGTTCGAATATCCGGAGTTCTTTCGGTCCTAGATCTGGGGCGAGATCCTCTTGTAGTGGTGGAGTGTTGTAACACCCGGATGTAACTTTCCATATTTGTAACTCAACTCTTGCCATTTTCGGCATTGTGATATGATATTCCCTCCGTGGTTGGGTTTTCTTCATTTTGCATTTTGTCCATGTCATGCATTTCATATCATGTCATCATGTGCATCGCATTTGCATACGTGTTAGTCTCATGATCAGAGCATTTTCCCGTTGTCCGTTTTGCAATCCGGCACTCCTATGTCCCCGGCGTCCCCTTTTACATTTTCCGTGGCGGTACTAAACTTTCTCGGAATGGACGAGGTTTGCCAAGTGGCCTTGGTACACCACGGTAGACCACTGTCAAGTTTGTGTCATTTGGAGCTCGTTTGGTACTCAGCGGTTAACCGCATAATCGCAAAGGCCTCTTTTAAGTTGCAGCCCAACACCCCTTCAAAACAGCCCAATAACCCATCTAAGTCACTTCCATGCTCTCCGTCGTCGGATCACGATCGTGTGGTAACTACACTCCATTTGGAGCTTCCTAGCTCCTTCTACCTATAAAACACCTTCTCCCGAAATCCGGATCATTCCCTACCCTAACCTAGTCTTCTTCCCCCGCGCGCCGGACACATCCAGTCGGCGGACAAAAATCCCGCGCCGCCGCCATGTCCGGTAGCGCGCCACGTCGCCACCGGGCCGCCCGCCACCGCGCCGCATGAGCCCGCTGCCCGTGGCAGCCCTCCCGGCCCAGCGCCCGCCGCCGCGCACCCGCCGCCCAGCGTTGCCGCCGTCCACCGCCGCCGCGGACCTCGCCACCAGCGCCACCGGGCCCGTCGCTCCGGCCGCCTCGCCCGCGCCTCCGCGATCGCCCGTCGCCCGCCCGTGGCAGCGCCCGGCGCCGCCCGGCCCGCCCGGCCTCGTCCCCTCGGCCGCCCCTTCCTCCATCGCCGGCGAACCTCGATCCGCGACCTCGAGCCGGATCTAGATCCAAGCGAGAGGGTTGACTTCTCCTCCCCCCGTTTTTTTCGTCTAAGTCATTTTCCTGTCATATTTTGTTGCATATTCATCATGCCATAACTTTGCACTCGTGGCTCCGTTTGGGGCGCGTAGCATAAAGAAATATTCGCCTCGATGAGTACATCATTTCATCTCATTGCGTCATTTTCATTTGAGCTCATCTTGATGTCCGAAATGCTGTTGGAAGAGGGCTATGTGATGTTAGTTTCAGATTCTTATCAGAACATGCACTTTTGTCATTTTTGCCATGATTGATGTGTGCATCCTATGAACTTGAGTCCTACATGTGTTTTGTAATATGCCATGCCATCTTTACAGGGGTGTATTCCATGTATTTTTTTGATCTCTGTGGTGACTAGCACAAGCATGCAAACTAGGCTTCATGATGTTGCTGATTTCAGCCCCTGTTTTGCTCATATTTTTATGCCATGTTAACTTGATGCTACTGAGAGATCCATGCATATTTTGAGATACTTGATGAGGATGTTTTGAACATATGGTTATGCTCTATCCATCCATGCCCTTGTTTGCAATTATGGAGTGCCATAGCTTGAGTCAATCGAGCTCTACTTTTGCTATAAAATGTTTCTGGCAGATTGTTTACATGTTATTCAATTTTGCCAAGGTTGTTGTAGTTGATCCGTGTATGCTATGATGTTGTTCTTGCCATGTATAGCTTCTATGCCATGTCTTCTTGATGGATGTATGCTTAGTTTATCATGTAATGCTCTGTAGTGAGTGCATCGAGCTCATGAAGATGCCTACATAATCTGTCAATATCATGTCTGTTTCTTGAATACATTATGAAACTTGCTATGTTTACATGGGTGCCATCATATCTTGATCCTTTTGGCTCATTGTCGATAAGGGACTTTTGTTCTATCTTTGAGTAGATTCATGCCATGCCTTGTTTTGCTATTATAAGTTCCTGTAGCATGTTGTTTGCTTGCTCTGAACATTGCTTCACGATGCTGATTACGCCATGTTCGATATTTTCTCCAAGTCTGTGAAGTGATATATTTTGCACTTTTGCCATGCTTGTTTGGACCTGTTATGGTGTGATTTAGCCGTAGCTCGGTGTTCATCTTTTGTCAAGCATCTTGAGTAGATCACTTCCATATGCTTTGTTGGTGCGTTTGGGTGCAGTATCTTAATTTCTTGTTGCTTGCTATGTGGCATCATCTTTGTTAATGGCAGATTTGTGCCATTCTTGTTTTGCTTGTCATTTGCAAACCGTGCATCCGATTCGGTGATCTTTATATCGATTTCAACGAAATCATCTCACCTTTCAGCGGCATACTTGGTTTGCCAAGTTGATGCCTGGTTCATCATTTCCTTCGAACGCATCGCATTGCATATCACATCGCATATCATGCCATGTATTGCATCATGTTGCTTGTGCATTGCACCGTGATTTATTGTGGTTCCATTGTTTGTGTTCTTGCTTTGGGTAGGCGGGAGGCGAGTGCGTGAGCGAGGAACCTGTTGAGAGCAGCTTACGAGGATCAAGCTTTCGACAACTCGAGAACCTTGCGAGGCAAGATGACCATACCCTCGAAATCACTTCTATCTTTGCTTGCTAGATGCTCGCTCTTTTGCTATGCCTATGCTCGATGCCTATCACTTGCTTATCATGCCACCCATATTGCCATGTCAAACCTCTAACCATCCTTTCCTAGCAAACCGTTGTTTGGCTATGTTACCGCTTTGCTCAGCCCCTCTTATAAGCGTTGCTAGTTGCGGTGAAGATGAAGTTTGTTCCTTGTTGGAACATGGAGATGTTGTTCCTTGTTGGAACATGTTTACTTGTTGGGATATCACAATATCTATTGTTTAATTAATGCATCTATATACTTGGTAAAGGGTGGAAGACTCGGCCTTATGCAGTGTTTTGTTCCACTCTTGCCGCCCTAGTTTCCGTCATACGGTGTTATGTTCCTTGATTTAGCGTTCCTTACGGTTGGGTGATTTATGGGACCCCCTTGACAGTTCGCTTTGAATAAGACTCCTCCGGCAAGGCCCAACTTTGGTTTTACCATTTGCCACCTAAGCCTTTTTCCCGGGTTTCGCGAGCCGAGGTCATCTTTATTTAACCCCGGACGGTGCTCCTTGAGTCTTTGGCCGAACCGAAACATCTGCGGGGCCACCTGCAGAAACTTCGAGGCTTGGTTTTACTCGTAGCTTGACTTATCCGGATGTGCCACGAGCGAGATATGTGCAGCTCCTATCGGGTTGTCGGCTGTCAGGTGGCTTTCTGGTCTTGTTTTATTCTTTGTCGAAATGTCTTGTAGTCCGGGATTCGAGGCTGATCGGGTCTTCGGTAGAAGGAATATCCTTCGTTGACCGTGAGAGCTTATAATGGGCTAAGTTGGGACACCCTGCGGTATTATCTTTGAAAGCCGTGCCCGCGGTTATGAGGCAGATGGGAATTTGTTAATGTCGGTTGTAGAAAACCGAAGTTGACCTAAATTAAAACACATCAACGGCGTGTGTAACCGTGATGGTCTCTTCTCGTGGTCAGGGAAGTGAACCGATGTTGGAGTTATGTTTGGCGTAAGTAGTTCGGGATCACTTCTTGATGCTACTAGCTTCACGACCGTGCCTTGCTTCTCTTCTCGCTCTCTTTTTGCGAATGTAGCCACCATATATGCTAGTAAACTTGCTGCAGCTCCACCTCACAACTCTGTCCTTCCTATAAGCTTAAATAGTCTTGATCTGCGGGTGTGAGATTGCTGAGTCCCATGACTCACAGATTCTACCAAAGCATTCAGGTGCCGGCGATGCGGTGCGAGATGGCGCAGCCGAGCTCAAGTGGGAGTTCGACGAGGCGTGGTCGTTACTATGTGTTTTCACGATGATCGAGTAGTGGAGCCAGTTGGGACGATCGGGGATCTGTGTAGCATTGGGGTAGTCTTCTTTTATTTTGGTTCCGTGGTCGGACCTTGAGTGTAATCTGGATGATGGATGTTTATTTATGTATTGTGTGAAGTGGCATTTGTAAGCCAACTATGTATCTCTTTCCCTTATGTATTACATGGGTTGTGTGAAGATTATCTCACTTGCGACATTGCTTTCAATGCGGTTATGCCTCTAAGTCGTGCTTCGACACGTGGGAGATATAGCCGCATCGAGGGCGTTACATCGGATCACATCCGACCAGTGTCCTCGTATGCGACCTCGTAGGTTCCTTCCCTTAAGCGCGACCCCTTAGGTTCAAGTCGGCTTGGTGCATGATTCGGATCACCTCCGACCTGCACGGTTGGTAGCGACCTCTAGCAAGGCATGCGACCACCAGCGGACTATGAATCTGGTTAAGCGAACATGTACAGCGTGTCACATACATTCCCTTTGCCTCACGATATATGTTGTCGGGCTCAAGGGAAGGCTGTCATCCTTGTGCTAGCCGACCTCTTTCGTTCGGTGATACCGACCACAAACGGATTATCTCATAATCACTGTCGCATAGCCATGCTTATCCTGGTCGGATCACGAGGGCCCAGTATATCTCTCACGATCGTGAGGGCAAATCCCATCTTGCTCGACCATGTCTCGGAGCATGGGATTGGACAAACCGAAACCTACCTTTGTAACTACCCGATCCGCGGAGTAGCGTTTGAGTCGGCCCCAAAGCAAATGCATCACCATCCAGTACATCGTCAACTCAGGTCTTAGGACATAGAGCGTATGTTGTACTAGAGACTCACAGATGACATATCGCTGCGTCTCATAGTTGGGTCTGTCCGACTTGGACCTTATCTCGACTTCGGATCCGACTTCGTCGAATCCGACCGAGACCTTTCAAGTCCATATTACCGGTTAGCATCCAATGCTCCATGGCGATGAGACCAAGCCATCGGCCGTGTCATATGCTAGTCTAGTCGGCTTGGCGTCCACACAACCCTTTCGACTAGGGACCTTTTAGGACAATCATCATACAATGCATAGTCCCACAAACAAGTCACGTACTTGCCGATACACATCATTGATAATGTCCAAGGACTATCTTTATTCATAAACACATAGGAAATATCATCATACATGATTGCCTCTAGGGCATATCTCCAACATCCGTGCCTGCGCTTGCCTCTTTAGCACCAAAGAGGAAACAAGGACCTTCTTGCCTTGAGCGGCCGCTTCAGTTGCGGTCGTCATTGCTTGCGTCATTGGAACCTCACGAGGTTCGCCTTGCCTTGATCTCTCCGCTCCTCGCGAGCCAGCCGGGTGAGGCTGCTCCTGAGGAAGTCTTGTGTCATCCGCCTCGCGAGGCTTGGCCCCTCGCGAGGTCTTGAAATGTTCTTTGGTGAAGATGGGTGCGTCTTGGGCGCGAATAGAAACCACGCCGTGGGCATGCGAGCGAGCAAGTCTAAGGACCCCGTTCCCGAGGCCAGCAGTAGCCCCGGGCTCAAAAAGCGCTTCGGGCTTAACTTCAAAGCGAATCAAAGGACAAGTCTTGGGCGCTTGCGAGCCCAACAGCCTACAACCTCGATCGGCAGCGTGGCAATTGATTGGACGTGGGCGTCTCCGCTTCCCCACGCTGCCTCGGCAACTGCCCAATTTGACGAGTCCCTGCTGCATGCCAAAAGGGTTATCATTACCTGCGATCATGGGGGTCGCCGATTGGCCTTCTCTTGCTATAAATGAGGAGGAGGGAAGAGCCTCCGTCGCTCATCCCTTCCTGCTTCGCTTGCTTCTTCTTCCTCGCTCCATTGCTAGCAGCAGCATCCATGGCGCCTGTGAAGAGGTTCTCGGCCGCGGAGAAGAGGAAGGCTAACCAAGAGGGGCCCGGTTCTCCGCCGCCCAAGCGCAGGTGCGGCCATCCCCGCAAGCATGCCGCCACCCCCATCGTGGCCTCCCGCGGCCGTGGCGGCACCTCTTCGCGGAGTGGGACTCGCCGCACAGTTGCGTCCCCATCGATGGGGGGAGGCGCGTAGCGGTCGCACGACCTCCCCGACCGCACTTCCACTTGGCGGAAGCGCTGCTGGAGTTCATCTTGTGGTCGGAGAACCCAGCCGGCACCTGGCTTCAGCTTCCGCGCTTCTTCGTTGATGAGCTGCCGGTAGAGGTCGGGCGGGCTTTCTGGCTGCGGACGGACATTTCTTTGCAACAAAACTTGGCGGGTTGCGGTGGAGATCACCGCCACGGGGAACATGGCCTTGGCCCACGGTTGGCAGACGTTCGCGCGCGCTCGCGGCCTGGGCCGGCGATCACTACAAAAAAAAGACACATCTGTGACATTTTGGGCCGAACGAAAAAAAATTGTCATACTTATGACACTTCTATGGCGATAATTGTGACAAAACCGGTATCATCATAGATGTGGTGGGCTCCTACTTCTATGACAAAAACCATGGCGGAAAATGGGCTTTTAAGTCACAGGTGTGTCGGAACACAGCTGCATGACATTCTTTGGAGTCGTCCGTGACGGAAAAACCGTGGTAGAAGCGAGGCGAGAAAATATCGGGGGTTCCGATTCACGGTGGGTGGTCGGGGCGGCGATGCGCGTTTCTCTCGTACGCGCTTGGCGTGGGTGCAAGGCATTGGGCTCTAGCGAACCGAGTGAGGCGTTGGGCTCTAACTAAACCCGGCGATTGCCTGCGAGCTATGCATTCACGAACCGGCGATCGATCGATGGCTATTAGCGAACCCGATCGGCGATTCGCCGCTACTACTGCTGCTTGAAGCCAATCGATCTGCCTCTGGATGAGCAGTGGCGTTCTTTGGGGGTGTGGATGAATAGTTCCGGTGGGGTGGATGAAACAGGACCTCGTGGTGTTGCCTACGGATGAACAGGACCCGATCGATCCCGAGGCGGTTGTGGCTGGATGAACAGGACCCGTGGAGGCGGGATGAATCGGACCACCCGTGGAGGCTGGATGAGCAGTAGTCGATTGGAGGGCTGGATGAGCGGTAGCCCGTGGAGGGTGGTTGAGCAGGGCACATGGAAGGGCTGGTTGAGCGATGGCGGTGGAGTAAGCGTCACGGTGGAGGCTCGATGAGCAGGAGCCCGTGGATGAGCGATCGCGGTGGAGGTGGAGGAGGTAGGCGGTGGATGAGCAGTAGCCATGGAGGTGGAGGGGTCGGCGGTGGAGATGAGCAGTATCCGTGGAGTCCTGTTTTGCGGTACGCCACACCCCTCCCGATGAACAGGACCCCCGTTTCGACCGTAGTGCTCCAACACAAGTCTGTTTCCTCTGTTTTGCGGTATGCCACACCCCTCATGATCAATAGGACCCCCGTTTCGAGCATAGGAGTTCCGTTTCCTCCGTTTTGCGGTACACCAGACCCCTCCCGATGAACAAGATCCCTTTTCGACCGTGGCCGGTCAAACACATGGTTGTTTCCTCCGTTCTACGGTACGCTAGGCCTCGTTTCCATCGGTTGTTCCATCCAAGCCCTCCCGATGAACACGACGACGCATTCCGTTCCGACCCAGCCGGTTGGCTCCCCATGAACCGCAACGGCGGCATTTGTTTCTCCGTTCCGACCCAGCCATGTCTGCGAGCCACAGCCATACGTGCAGCGAGTAGGCGTTCGAGACCCCGCCCATATGTACGTACGTGGCCGTATTTATTTTCTTGCACCCTAGCTGTTGTACATACATGTACATGCTACGTGTGTGCCTCTACTATGACACGTGCGCGCCTCTACATCGACCCGTTATATGCGTGCGGAGTTCATGACCAGAATGACAACGCTTCGTGCGCTTGACCAGGTTGGTCTGTTATCGAGCACTTCCTTTCGATGCGAAGATGTAGGTGGTGGGTCCCAGCGATCAGAAGCGAATCGTTTTTTGCCGGACACACTTCCTTGCGTGCGAAGATGTATTTGGTGGATCCCAGCGATCGAGAAACATTTTTTCGCAAAATCGATGGCCCGTCGGTGGGTCCCGCTATTAGGTGGAGGAATAATTATTTTGCGGCGTAATAAGGAGGTACTTCCTTCTTGCTGACCATGGACCTGCTGTCGGCCTCTCCACATCTGATCCACGTCCAGGTGGAAGTCGTTCCTTGACCACGTTGACCATGCGGCGCCGAGAGCACCAAAGGCGGTGGGACGGGCGAGTCCTAGGAAGGGGCGACATGGCGGTGGATGCTGCAGCGTAGATGAGTATGAGGTTCCTTTGGTTAGCTGCGGTGTGAGGTTGTCGTCGCCATGAGAATAACGGCGGGTGTGGGTGAGTAGAGGATGGCTGGCCAGCGGTGGGAGTAGTAGGCGGTGAGGCCTCGCCGCATCGCCATGCCCGACCACGGAGGAGGCGGAGCCACGAGGCATGACCGGCGCTGGTTTGGGTGGTTGGAGCAAGAATACTAGAGGTTGAAGAAGCACTACGGCCGTTGGATGGACATCGTGCAGTCCTTTGGAGCTAGAATCGTGCATATTGACTAAGTTGACAAAGCCCTCTGTCCCGTCAACTTAGTAGGCCCTAAATCAACTGCCACTATCTGGGTCCCAGCTAGCGGAGGAGTATTCATTTTTTTTGCGTAATAAGGAGGCACTTCCTTGCGTGCGAAGATATGTTGGTGGGTCCAATTTGTCGGTGATGGTAACGTTTTTTTGCGAAATCTGAGGCCCTTCGGTGGATCCCGGATGTCGGTGGAGGAATCATTATTTTGCAGCGTAATAAGGAGGCATTTCCTGCGTGCGACCGTGGACCATTTATCGGCCTCCCCACGTACAATCCACTTCAGATGCATGTTGGTCGTTGACCAGGTTGACCAGAGCAGCGCCGAGAAGCACGAGGCGGTGGATGGCGAGGCCTAGGAAAGGAGCGACACGGGCGAGGGAAGACTCGGCGATTGTTTCCCGCAGCGGAGAATCTGTTGTACAAGGGTTCTTGGTTCATCTGCCGTCGCGGAGAATAACAGCGGTGTGGGTGAGTAGAGGATGGCTAGGCCAGCGATGGGAATCACGATGGGTGGTGAGGCACTGCTTGTAACTCTTTATCACGCCCAATATCGACCCTATCAAAAGGAACTCGAAGGTCCACCAAGGATAGCCGCATATTGAAAGCGCTTTTGCAAGGTGGATATCATTACATCAACATTACATAATAGATGGGGATACATACATAAGGCATACAATGTCACACGAATACAACAATACATCATCCAAGATCAACATCCGACTACGGATGAAACATAAACAGAAGCTCAAACAATATCCACCCTGCTAGCCCAGGCTGCCGACCTGGAACCTATCCCCTGATCGAAGAAGCAGAAGAAGAACTCCAAAACAAGCAAACATCGCTCTCGCGTCATGATCATCGCATAACCTGTACCTGCAACTGTTGTTGTTGTAATCCGTGAGCCACGAGGACTCAGCAATCCCATTACCATGGGTATCAAGACTAGCAAAGCTTAATGGGAAAGGAAGGGGTAAAGTGGTGAGGTTGCGGCAGCGACTAAGCATATATAGTGGCTAACATACGCAAATGAGGCGAGAAGAGAAACAAAGGCGGTTGACAACTAGTAATGATCAAGAAGTGATCACGAACTCCTACTTACATCGGACATAACCCGAAACCGTGTTCTCCTCTCGATCCACCCGAAAAGAGACCATCAGATTACGCACGGTTGGTGTATTTTAGAAGAGTTTACTTCAAGTTTACTACAACGGATATTAACAAATTCCCATCGCCACATAACGCGGGCACGGCTCTCGAAAGTTTAAACCTGCGGTGTCCCAACAGCCATGATAAGCTCTCGCGATCAACGAAGGATATTCCTTCTCCCGGGAAGACCGATCAGTCTCGGAATCCGGCTACAAGACATTCGACAGTAATAAAACAAGACCAACAAAGCGCTTTGATGCAAACAATCCCGATAGGAGCTGCACATATCTCGTTCTCGAGGGCAACACGGATAAGTCAAGCTACGAGTAAAACCAGACCTCGAGTTTCCCCGAGGGAGCCCGCATGTTCCTTTCGGTTCGAACCCAACACTTAGACAAGCATTGGCGGGGGCTAAATAAAGATGATGTTGGAAATATGCCTAGAGGCAATAATAAATTAGTTATTATTATATTTCCGGTTCATGATAATCATTTATTATCCATTCTATAATTGTATTGATAGGAAACTTCGGATACATGTGTGGATCGTAGACAACACCATGTCCTAGTAAGCCTCTAGTTGACTAGCTTGTTGATCAACAGATGGTTACGGTTTCACTGACCATGGGCGTTGGATGTCGTTGATAGCGGGATCACATCATTAGGAGAATGATGTGATGGACAAGACAATCCTAAGCCTAGCACGAAGAGATCGTGTAGTTCATATGCTAAAGCTTTTCTAATGTCAAGTATCTTTTCCTTAGACCATGAGATTGTAAAACTCCCGGATCCGTAGGAATGCTTTGGGTGTACCAAGCGTCTGGCAATGGCTGGGTGGCTATAAAGGTGCACTACAGGTATCTCGGAAGTATGCATTGGGTTGTACGAATCGAGGCGGGATTTGTCACTCCGTGTGATGGAGAGGTATCTCACTGGGCCCACTCGATAGGACATCATCATAATGTGCACAATGTGACCAAGGGGTTGATCACGGGATGATGTGTTCTGGAGCGAGTAAAGAGACTTGCGATGCGAGATTGAACAAGGTATCGGCATATCGACGATCGAATCTCGGGCAAGTACAATACCGCTAGACAAAGGGAATTGTATACGGGATCGATTGAGTCCTTGACATCGTGGTTCATCCGATGAGATCATCGTGGAACATGTAGACCAACATGGGTATCAGACCCGCTGTTGGTTATTGACGGAGAAACGTCTCGGTCATATGCATGGTTCCCGAACCCGTGGGTCTACACATAAGGTTCGATGGCGCTAGGGTTATAGGGAATAGATATCGTGGTTACGAATGTAGTTGAGTCCGGATGAGATCCCGGATGTCACGAGGAGTTCGGAATGGTGCAGAGGTAAATATTTATATATGGGAAGTCCTATTTTGGCCATAGGAAAATGTTAGGGATTTTTCGATATTGTCTAGGGAAGGTTCTAGAAGGTTCGGAGTGGGGCCCACCTGCATGGGGGGACCCACATGAGCGACGTGGTAGTGGGGCAAGGCCCACACCCCTGGTCAAAGCGCACCAAGATCCCCCTTAGAATGAATAAGATCATATCCCGAAGGATAAGATCAAGATCCCTAAAGGGGATAACAATCGATTGAGAAAGGAAAGGATGGGATTTCTTTCCTCCACCTTTGCCCTCGCCCCAATGGACTTGGAGGCAAGAAATAATCCCCCTCCACCCTATATATAGTGGGGGAGGCGCATGGGAGCTGCACCCTGCCCTTTGGCGCAGCCCTCCCCTCTCCCAAGTCCTCCTCTCCATGATTGCTTGGCGAAGCCTGCGGGATGCCACGCTCCTCCATCACCACCACACCGTCGTGCTGCTGCTGGATGGAGTCTTCCCCAACCTCTCCCTCTCTCCTTGCTGGATCAAGGCATGAGAGGCGTCACCGGAGCTGTCACGTGTGTTGAGCAGCGGAGGTGCCGTCAGTTCGGCACTAGGATCTCCGGTGATTTGGATCCTGACGAGTCGACTCCTTCAACCCCGTTCTCTTGAGCGCTTCCTCTTAGCGGTCTACAAGGGTATGTAGATGCACTCTCCTTCCCTCGTTGTTAGTTTCTCCATAGATAGATCTTGGTGACACGTGGGAAAATTTTGAATTTCTTTCGTTCCCCAGCGATGGCATCATGAGCTAGGTCTATTGCGTAGATTCTATGCAGAGTAGAACACAAAGTAGTTGTGGGCGTTGATTTTGTTCAATATGCTTACCATTACTAGTCAATCTTGATTGGCGGCATTGTGGGATGAAGCGGCCGGACCGACCTTACGTACACTTACATGAGGCGGGTTCCACCGGTGACCTGCACTTGTTGCATAAGGTGGCTAGCGGGTGCCGATCTCTCCCACTTTAGTCGGATCGGATTCGATGAAAAGGGTCCTTATGAAGGGTAAATAGCAATTGGCATATCACGTTGTGGTTTTGCGTAGGTAAGAAAGCGTTCTTGATAGAAACCCATAGCAGCCACGTATAACATGCAAACAACAATTAGAGGGCGTCTAACTTGTTTTTGCGGGGTATGCTATGTGATGTGATATGGCCAGAAGAATGTGATGAATGATATGTGATGTATGAGATTGATCATGTTCTTGTAATAGGAATCACGACTTGCATGTCGATGAGTATGACAACGGCAGAATATAGGAGTTGTCTTAATTTATTGTATGACCTGCGTGTCATTAAACAACGCCATGTAATTACTTTACTTTATTGCTAACGGTAGCCATAGCAGTAGAAGTAATAGTTGGCGAGACAACTTCATGAAGACACGATGATGGAGATCATGGTGTCATGCGGTGACGATGATGATCATGGAGCCCGAAGATGGAGATCAAAAGGAGCAAAATGATATTGGCCATATCATGTCACTATTTGATTGCATGTGATGTTTATCGTGTTTATGCATCTTATTTGCTTAGAAACGCGGTAGTAAATAAGATGATCCCTCATTAAAATTTCAAGAAAGTGTTCCCCCTAACGTGCACCGTTGCGAAAGTTAAATGCGTTTGAAGCACCACGTGATGATCGGTGTGATAGATTCTTACGTTCATACAAGCGGTGTAAGCCAGATTTACCTTGAAACACTTAGGGTGACTTGCGAGCCTAGCATGTCTGGACATGGCCTCGGAACACAAGAGACCGAAAGGTCGAGCATGAGTCGTATAGTAGATACAATCAACATGAAGATGTTCACCGATGATGACTAGTCCATCTCACGTGATGATCGGACATGGCCTAGTTGATTTCGGATCATGTAATCACTTAGATGACTAGAGGATGTCTATCTGAGTGGGAGTTCATAAGATGAACTTATTTATCCTGAACATAATAAAAAGTTTTTGCAAATTCTGTACGTGGCTGGCGCTTTAGTTCTCTTGTTTTAGAAATGTTCCTAGAAAATTTAGTTGAAGGTTGATAGTAGCAATTATGCGGATGGGTCCGTAAAGCGAGATTGTCCTCCTTTGCCGTGAGAAGGCTTATGTCATAATGCACGCTTGGTGTGCTGAACCTCGAGCATGCGATACTGTGGATGTTACGAACATTTGACATACGTTTTGATAACTACGTGATAGTTCGGTTAAATGGTTTAGAGTAGAGGCACCAAAGGCGTTTTCAAAGCGTCGCGGAACATATGAGATGTTTGAGGGCTGAAATTGGGATTCGGGGCTCGTGCCCACGTCAAGAGGTATGAGACCTCCGAGCGATTTTCTTAGCCTACAAACTAAGGAGAAAAGCTCAATCATTGAGCTTGTGCTCAGATGTATGAAGTACAACAATCACTTTAATCGAGTGGGAGTTGATTTTCGGATGAGATAGTGATGTTTCTCCAAAGTCATTTCCACCAAGCTGTTAGAGCTTCGTGATGAACTATAACATATCGAGGATAGATATGATGATCCTTGAGGTATTAGCGATGTTTGACACATGAAAGTAGAAATCAGAAGGAGCATCAATTTTTGATGGTTGGTGAAACCACTAGTTTCAAGAAGGGCAAGGGCGAAGGGATACTTCATGAAGCGGCAAATCAGCTCTGCATCTAGTGAAGAAACCCAAGGTTGAACCCAAACCGAGACTAAGTGCTTACGTAATGAGAGGAGCGGACAAAAGTAGAACCACCCTAGATGCTTGGTACATAAGAAGGCAGGCAAGGTCGATAGAAGTATATTGGATATACATTATGTTAATGTGTACTTTACTAGTACTCCTAGTAGCACACAGGTATTAGATACGGTTCGGTTGCTAAGTGTTAGTAACTTCGAAATAAAAGCTCTGAGAATAAATGGAGACTAGCTAAAGGTGGTGACGATATGTGTTGGAAGTGTTTCCAAGGTTGATGTGATCAAGCATCGCGCGCTCCCTCTACCACCGAGATTGGTGTTGCGTTGAGCATAGACATGATTGGATTATGTCTATCGTGTCTGATTATTCATTTAAGGAGAATAATGGTTACTCTGTTTATTTGAATAATACCTTCAATGGTCTTGCACCTAAAAGAATGGTTTATTGAATCTCGATCATAGTGATACACATTTTCATGCCAAAAGATGTAAGATAGTAATGATAGTACCACTTACTTGTGGCACTTTGCCATGTAAGTCATATTGGTATAAAAGCATGAAGAAGCTCCATGTTGATGGATCTTTGGACTCACTCGTTTTTGAAAAGTTTGAGACATGCGAACCATGTCTATTGGTGTATCGCATGAAGAAACTCCATGCAGATGGATCGTTTGGACTCACTTGATTTTGAATCACTTGAGATATGCAAATCATACCACATAGGCAAGATGGTGAAAAGCCTCGTTTTTTGATAAGATGGAACAAGATAGCAACTTGTTGGAAGTGACACATTTTGATGTGTGCAGTTCAATGAGTCTTTGAGAGCTTGTGATGGATATCATTATGTTCTTACTTCACGGATGTTTTGAGTGAATCTTGAGTATATTTACTTGATGAAACACAAGTCTGAATTATTGAATGGTTCAAGTAATTTCAGGAGTGAAGTTGAAGATCATCGTGACAAGAGGATAAAATGTCTATAATATGATCATAGAGATGAGTATCTGAGTTCTGAGCTTTGTACATAATTAAGACATTGTGGAAATTGTTTCACAATTAATACACTTTGGAACACCATAGTGTGATGGTGTGTCGAACATCATAGTTGCACCCTATTGGATATGGTGCGTACCATGATGTCTCTTATCAAATTACCACTATCATTCATGGGTAAGGCATTAGAGACAACCGCACTCACTTTAATAGGGCAACATAATTCCATTGAGACGACACCGTTTGAACTATGGTTTGAAGAAACCTAAGTTGTTGTTTCTTAAAAGTTTGGGGCTACGATGCTTATGTGAAAAAGTTTCAGGTTGATAAGCTCGAACCCAAAGCGGATAAAATGCATCTTCATAGGGCACCCAAAATAGTTGGGTATTCCTCCTAATTCAGATCCGAAAGCAATAGGGATTGTTTCTTGAATCGGTTCCTTTCTCGAGGAAAAGTTTCTCTCGAAATAATTGAGTGGGAGGATGGTGGAGACTTGATGAGGTTGTTGAACCATCACTTCAACTAGTGTGTAGCAGGGCACGGGAAGTTGTTCCTGTGGCACCTACACCAATTGAAGTAGAAGCTTATGATAGTGATCATGTAACTTCGGATCAAGTCACTACCGAACCTCGTAGGGTGACAAGGATGCGTACTACTTCAAATGGTACAGTAATCATGTCTTGAAGGTCATGTTGCTGAACAACAATGAACCTCGAGCTATGGAGAAGCGATGGTGGGCCCGAATTCCGCCAATGGCTCGAGGCCATAAAATCAAGAGAGGATCCATGTGTAAAAACAAAGTGTAGACTTTGGAGAACTACTTGATGGTGCGTAAAGGCTGTTGAGTATAGATGGATTTTAAAGAAAGGCGGACAATGATGGTAAGTATCACCATTAAGAAAGCTCGACTTGTCATTAAGATGTTTTCAGACAAGTTCAAGGAGTTAACTGCGGTGAGGCTTTCTCACTCGTGGCGATGCTAAGATTCTTGGAATTGGATTAGCGATTCTGCATTATTTATGAAATCTTGCGATAGGATGTCAAAACATTGTTTCCTCGACAATTTTCTTGAGGAAAGGTTGTATGTGATACAACACGAAGGTTTTGTCAATCACGAAAGATGCTAACAAGAATGCAAGGCTCCAGCAATCCTTCTAAGGAATGGAGTAAGCATCTCGGAGTTGGAATATGCGCTTTGATGAGATGATCAAAGATTTTGGGTTTATACAAAGTTT
The DNA here is from genome assembly GCA_021605205.1 of Aegilops longissima. NCBI lineage: Eukaryota > Viridiplantae > Streptophyta > Magnoliopsida > Poales > Poaceae > Aegilops > Aegilops longissima. Next base: position 25,448 of record JAHIAM010003185.1, read on the forward strand.
ATGAGAAACTTGTATTTCCAAAGAAGTGAGTGGGAGCACTATAGAATTTCGATGAGTATATGTTGTTGACATATTGTTGATCGGAAATGATGTGAATTCTGGAAAGCATATAGGGTTGTTTGAAAAGTGTTTTCAATGGAAAACCTAAGAAGCGTAAGAAGAACTCCAAAACAAGCAAACATCGCTCTCGGCCATGATCATCGCATAACCTGTACCGCAATCGTTGTTGTTGTAATCCGTGAGCCACGAGGACTCAGCAATCCCATTACCATGGGTATCAAGACTAGCAAAGCTTAATGGGAAAGGAAGGGGTAAAGTGGTGAGGTTGCAGCAGCGACTAAGCATATATAGTGGCTAACATACGCAAATGAGAGCGAGAAGAGAAACAAAGGAACGGTTGACAACTAGTAATGATCAAGAAGTGATCCTGAACCCTACTTACATCGACATAACCCTAAACCGTGTTCTCCTCTCGATCCACCCGAAAAGAGACCATCACGGTTACGCACACTGTTGGTGTATTTTAGAAGAGTTTACTTCAAGTTTACTACAACCGGATATTAACAAATTCCATCTCGCCACATAACCGCTGCACGGCTCTCGAAAAGTTTAAACTCGCAGGGTGTCCTAACTTAGCCCATGATAAGCTCTCGCGATCAACGAAGGATATTCTTCTCCCGGAAGACCCGATCAGTCTCGAATCCCGGCTACAAGACATTTCGACAGAATAAAACAAGACCAACAAAGCCACCGATGCACCGACAATCCCGATAGGAGCTGCACATATCTCGCTCTCGTGGCAACACCGGATAAGTCAAGCTACGAGTAAAACCAGACTCGAAGTTTCCCCGAGGGGCCCCAAGAAAGTTGCCGGTTCGGGCCAACACTTAGACAAGCATTGGCCCGGGGGGGGCTAAATAAAGATGATGTTGGAAATATGCCCTAGAGGCAATAATAAATTAGTTATTATTATATTTCCTGGTTCATGATAATCATTTATTATCCATTCTATAATTGTATTGATAGGAAACTCAGATACATGTGTGGATACGTAGACAACACCATGTCCCTAGTAAGCCTCTAGTTGACTAGCTTGTTGATCAACAGATGGTTACGGTTTCCTGACCATGGACGTTGGATGTCGTTGATAACGGGATCACATCATTAGGAGAATGATGTGATGGACAAGACCCAATCCTAAGCCTAGCACAGAGATCGTGTAGTTCATATGCTAAAGCTTTTCTAATGTCAAGTATCTTTTCCTTAGACCATGAGATTGTAAAACTCCCAGATACCGTAGGAATGCTTTGGTGTACCAAACGCCACAACGAATCGGGTGGCTATAAAGGTGCACTACAGGTATCTCCGAAGTGTCTCATGGTTGGCACTAATCGAGATCGGGATTTGTCACTCCCGTGATGGAGAGGTATCTCTCGGCCCACTCGACAGGACATCATCATATCGTGCACAATGTGACCAAGGGGTTGATCACGGATGATGTGTTACGGAACGAGTAAAGAGACTTGCCGTAACGAGATTGAACAAGGTATCGGCATATCGACGATCGAATCTCGGCAAGTACAATACCGCTAGACAAAGGGAATTGTATACGGATCGATTGAGTCCTTGACATCGTGGTTCATCCGATGAGATCATCGTGGAACATGTGGGAGCCAACATGGGTATCCAGACCCGCTGTTGGTTATTGACCGGAGAACGCCTCGGTCATGTTCAAGATGGTTCCCGAACCCGTAGGGTCTACACACTTAAGGTTCGATGACGCTAGGGTTATAGGAATAGATATACGTGGTTACCGAATGTAGTTCGAGTCCGGATGAGATCCCGGATGTCACGAGGAGTTCCGAATGGTCCGGAGGTAAATATTTATATATGGGAAGTCCTATTTTGGCCACCGGAAAATGTTCTGGATTTTTCGATATTGTACCGGAAGGTTCTAGAAGGTTCCGGAGTGGGGCCCACCTGCATGGGGGACCCACATGAACGTGGGTAGTGGGGCAAGGCCCCACACCCCTGGTCAAGGCGCACCAAGATCCCCCTTAGAATGAATAAGATCATATCCCAAGGGATAAGATCAAGATCCCTAAAAGGGGGGATAACAATCGGTGGGGAAAGGAAAGGATGGGATTTCTTTCCTCCCACCTTGCTTCACGCCCCAATGGACTTGGAGGGCAAGAAATAATCCCCTCCACCCCTATATATAGTGGGAGGCGATGGGAGCTGCACCTGCCTCTGGCGCAGCCTCCCTCTCCCAAGTCCTCCTCTCCGCTGGTGCTTGGCGAAGCCCTGCAGATTGCCACGCCTCCATCACCACCACACCGTCGTGCTGCTGCTGGATGGAGTCTTCCCCAACCTCTCCCTCTCTCCTTGCTGGATCAAGGCATGAGAGACGCCACCGGCTGTACGTGTTGAACGCGGAGGTGCCGTCTGCTCGCACTAGGATCTCCGTGATTTGGATCACGACGAGTACGACTCTTCAACCCCGCTCTCTTGAACGCTCCTCTTAGCGGTCTACAAGGGTATGTAGATGCACTCTCCTTCCCTCGTTGTTAGTTTCTCCATAGATAGATCTTGGTGACACGAGGAAAATTTTGAATTTCTGCCACGCTCCCCAACAAAGGGCATCATGAGCTAGGTCTATTGCGAGATTCTATGCACGAGTAGAACACAAAGTAGTTGTGGGCGTTGATTTTGTTCAATATGCTTACCATTACTAGTCCAATCTTGATTCGCGGCATTGTGGGATGAAGCGCCCGGACCGACCTTACACGTACACTTACATGAGACAGGTTCCACCGATCGACCTGCACTTGTTGCATAAGGTGGCTAGCGGGTGCCGCCTCCCACTTTAGTCGGATCGGATTCGATGAAAAGGGTCCTTATGAAGGGTAAATAGCAATTGGCATATCACGTTGTGGTTTTGCGAGGTAAGAAACGTTTTGATAGAAACCCATAGCAGCCATCGATAACATGCAAACAACAATTAGAGGACGCCTAACTTGTTTTTGCAGGTATGCTATGTGATGTGATATGGCCAAGAAGAATGTGATGAATGATATGTGATGTATGAGATTGATCATGTTCTTGTAATAGGAATCACGACTTGCATGTCGATGAGTATGACAACCGGCAGGAGCCATAGGAGTTGTCTTAATTTATTGTATGACCTGCGTGTCATTAAACAACGCCATGTAATTACTTTACTTTATTGCTAACCGGTAGCCATAGCAGTAGAAGTAATAGTTGGCGAGACAACTTCATGAAGACACGATGATGGAGATCATGGTGTCATGCCGGTGACGATGATGATCATGGAGCCCTGAAGATGGAGATCAAAAGGAGCAAAATGATATTGGCCATATCATGTCACTATTTGATTGCATGTGATGTTTATCATGTTTATGCATCTTATTTGCTTAGAACGACGGTAGTAAATAAGATGATCCTCATTAAAATTTCAAGAAAGTGTTCCCCTAACTGTGCACCGCTATGCGAAAGTTCGTCGCTTCAAGCACCACGTGATGATCGGGTGTGATAGATTCTTACGCTCACATACAACGGCTGTAAGCCAGATTTACACACGCGAAACACTTAGGGTGACTTGACGAGCCTAGCATGTACAGACATGGCCTCGGAACACAAGAGACCGAAAGGTCGAGCATGAGTCGTATAGTAGATACAATCAACATGAAGATGTTCACCGATGATGACTAGTCCATCTCACGTGATGATCGGACATGGCCTAGTTGACTCGGATCATGTAATCACTTAGATGACTAGAGGGATGTCTATCTGAGTGGGAGTTCATAAGATGAACTTATTTATCCTGAACATAATAAAAAAGTTTTTGCAAATTCTGTCGTAGCTCGCGCTTTAGTTCTACTGTTTTAGAAATGTTCCTAGAGAAAATTTAGTTGAAGGTTGATAGTAGCAATTATGCGGATCGGGTTAAAAACCGAGGATTGTCCTCACCGCTCGAGAAGGCTTATGTCCTTAATGCACCGCTTGGTGTGCTGAACCTCGAACGCCGTCTGTGGATGTTACGAACATTTGACATACACGTTTTGATAACTACGTGATAGTTCAGTTAAATGGTTTAGAGTAGAGGCACCAAAGACGTTTTCAAAACGTCGCGGAACATATGAGATGTTTCGAGGGCTGAAATTGGGATTTCAGGCTCGTGCCCACGTCAAGAGGTATGAGACCTCCGACGATTTTCTTAGCCTACAAACTAAGGGAGAAAAGCTCAATCATTGAGCTTGTGCTCAGATTGTCTGAGTACAACAATCACTTTAATCGAGTGGGAGTTGATTTTCCAGATGAGATAGTGATGTTTCTCCAAAGTCATTTCCACCAAGCTGTTAGAGCTTCGTGATGAACTATAACATATCAGGGATAGATATGATGATCCTTGAGGTATTCGCGATGTTTGACACCGCGAAAGTAGAAATCAAGAAGGAGCATCAATTTTTGATGGTTGGTGAAACCACTAGTTTCAAGAAGGGCAAGGGCAAGAAGGATACTTCATGAAACGGCAAATCAGCTGCTGCATCTAGTGAAGAAACCCAAGGTTGAACCCAAACCCGAGACTAAGTGCTTCGTAATGAGAGGAACGGACATCAAGTAGAACCACCCTAGATGCTTGGTACATAAGAAAGGCAAGGTCGATAGAAGTATATTGATATACATTATGTTAATGTGTACTTTACTAGTACTCCTAGTAGCACCTGGGTATTAGATACCGTTCGGTTGCTAAGTGTTAGTAACTCAAATAAAAGCTACGAATAAATGGAGACTAGCTAAAGGTGAGTGACGATATGTGTTGGAAGTGTTTCCAAGGTTGATGTGATCAAGCATCGCACGCTCCCTCTACCACCGAGATTGGTGTTTGCGTTGAGCATAGACATGATTGGATTATGTCTATCGTAATACGGTTATTCATTTAAGGAGAATAATGGTTACTCTGTTTATTTGAATAATACCTTCAATGGTCTTGCACCTAAAAGAATGGTTTATTGAATCTCGATCATAGTGATACACATTTTCATGCCAAAAGATGTAAGATAGTAATGATAGTACCACTTACTTGTGGCACTGCCATGTAAGTCATATTGGTATAAAACGCATGAAGAAGCTCCATGCTGATGGATCTTTGGACTCACTCGTTTTTTGAAAAAGTTTGAGACATGCGAACCATGTCTATTGGTGTATACGCATGAAGAAACTCCATGCAGATGGATCGTTTGGACTCACTTGATTTTGAATCACTTGAGATATGCAAATCATACCACGTAGGCAAGATGACTGAAAAGCCTCGTTTTTCAGTAAGATGGAACAAGATAGCAACTTGTTGGAAGTGACACATTTTGATGTGTGCAGTTCAATGAGTGCTGAGGCACGCAGTGGATATCATTATGTTCTTACTTCACGGATGTTTTGAGTAGATACTGAGTATATTTACTTGATGAAACACAAGTCTGAATTATTGAATGGTTCAAGTAATTTCAGAGTGAAGTTGAAGATCATCGTGACAAGAGGATAAAATGTCTATAATATGATCATAGAGATGAGTATCTGAGTTACGAGCTTTGGCACGCAATTAAGACATTGTGGAAATTGTTTCACAATTAATACCGCCTGGAACACCATAGTGTGATGGTGTGTCCGAACATCATAGTTGCACCCTATTGGATATGGTGCGTACCATGATGTCTCTTATCAAATTACCACTATCATTCATGGGTAAGGCATTAGAGACAACCGCACTCACTTTAATAGGGCAACATAATTCCATTGAGACGACACCGTTTGAACTATGGTTTGAAGAAACCTAAGTTGTTGTTTCTTAAAAGTTTGGGGCTACGATGCTTATGTGAAAAAGTTTCAGGTTGATAAGCTCGAACCCAAAGCGGATAAAATGCATCTTCATAGGGCACCCAAAATAGTTGGGTATTCCTCCTAATTCAGATCCGAAAGCAATAGGGATTGTTTCTTGAATCGGTTCCTTTCTCGAGGAAAAGTTTCTCTCGAAATAATTGAGTGGGAGGATGGTGGAGACTTGATGAGGTTGTTGAACCATCACTTCAACTAGTGTGTAGCAGGCACGGAAGTTGTTCTGTGGCACCTACACCAATTGAAGTAGAAGCTATGATAGTGATCATGTAACTTCGGATCAAGTCACTACCGAACCTCGTAGGGTGACAAGGATGCGTACTACTTCAAATGGTACAGTAATCATGTCTTGAAGGTCATGTTGCTAGACAACAATGAACCTACGAGCTATGGAGAAGCGATGGTGGGCCCGAATTCCGACGAATGGCTCGAGGCCATAAAATCCAAGAGAGGATCCATGTAAAAACAAAGTGTAGACTTTTTAAGTAACTACCCGATGGTCGTAAGGCTGTTGAGTATAGATGGATTTTAAAAGAAAGACGGACAATGATGGTAAGTATCACCATTAAGAAAGCTCGACTTGTCATTAAGATGTTTTCCGACAAGTTCAAGGAGTTAACTGCGGTGAGGCTTTCTCGCTCGTAGCGATGCTAAGATTCTGTTGGAATTGGATTAGCGCTATTCTGCATTATTTATGAAATCTTGCGATAGGATGTCAAAACATTGTTTCTCGACAATTTTCTTGAGGAAAGGTTGTATGTGATACAACTGAAGGTTTTGTCAATCCCGAAAGATGCTAACAAGAATGCAAGGCTCCAGCAATCCTTCTAAGGACCGGAGTAAGCATCTCGGAGTTGGAATGTACGCTTTGATGAGATGATCAAAGATTTTGGGTTTATACAAAGTTTATGAGAAACTTGTATTTCCAAAGAAGTGAGTGGGAGCACTATAGAATTTCTGATGAGTATATGTTGTTGACATATTGTTGATCGAAATGATGTAGACTTTCCGAAAGCATATAGGGTTGTTTGAAAAGTGTTTTCAATGGAAAACCTGGATTAGGCTACTTGAACAATAAGCATCAAGATCTATAAGATAGATCAAAATGTTTAATAATACTTTCAAATGAGCACATACCTTGACATAATCTTGAAGGTGTTCAAGATGGATCACCAAAGAAGGAGTTCTTGCCCGAGTTGTAAGGTATGAAGTTAAGAGTTAAAGCTCAACCACGGCAGAAGAGAGAGAAAGGACGAAGGTCGCCCCTATGCTTCGACGTAGGCTCTATAGTATGCTATCTGTGTACCGCACCGAAGTGTGCCTTGCCATGAGTTAGTCAAGGGTACAAGAATGATCCAGAATGGATCATTGGACAGCGGTCAAAATTATCCTTAGAGGAATAAGGATATGTTTCTCGTTATGGAGGTGATAAAGAGTTCGACGAAAGAGTTGCGCCGATGTAAGTTAACACCTATCCGGATAGCTCGAGTAGAGATACCGGACACGATAATGGAGCAACAATTTGGAATAGCTCCAATTGAACGTGGTAGCAGCATCTACGATATGACATAAAGTTTTGCGAAATACATAGGGATCTGAATATTGCAGACCGCTGACTACAACCCTCTCACAAGCATAACATGATCAAACCCGTAACTCATTGAGTGTTAATCACATAGTGATGTGAACTAGATTATTGATTCTAGTAAACTCTTTGGATATTGGTCACATGGCGATGTGACCTGTAAGTGTTAATCACATGGCGATGTGAACTAGATTATTGACTCTAGTGCAAGTGGGAGACAGTTGGAAATATGCCCTAGAGGCAATAATAAATTAGTTATTATTATATTTCCTTTTTCATGATAATCATTTCTAATCCATGCTATAATTGTATTGATAGGAAACTCAGATACATGTGTGGATACATAGACAACACCATGTCCCTAGTAAGCCTCTAGTTGACTAGCTCGTTGATCAACAGATGGTTACGGTTTCCTGACCATGGACATTGGATGTCGTTGATAACGGGATCACATGATTCGGAGAATGATGTGATGGACAAGACCCAATCCTAAGCCTAGCACAGAGATCGTGTAGTTCATATGCTAAAGCTTTTCTAATGTCAAGTATCTTTTCCTTAGACCATGTGATTGTGCAACTCCCGGATACCGTAGGAATGCTTTGGGTGTACCAAACGTCACAAGGTAACTGGGTGGCTATAAAGGTGCACTACAGGTATCTCCGAAAGTGTCTGTTGGGTTGGCACGAATCGAGACTGGGATTTGTCACTCCGTGTGATGGAGAGGTATCTCTGGGCCCACTCGATAGGACATCATCATAATGTGCACAATGTGACCAAGGGGTTGATCACGGGATGATGTGTTACGGAACGAGTAAAGAGACTTGCCGGTAACGAGATTGAACAAGGTATCGGCATACCGACGATCGAATCTCGGGCAAGTACAATACCACTAGACAAAGGGAATTGTATACAGGATCGATTGAGTCCTTGCCATCGTGGTTCATCCGATGAGATCATCGTGGAACATGTGGGATCCAACATGGGTATCCAGATCCCGCTGTTGGTTATTGACCGGAGAACGTCTCGGTCATGTCTGCATGGTTCCCGAACCCGTAGGGTCTACACACTTAAGGTTCTGGCGACGCTAGGGTTATAGGAATAGATATACGTGGTTACCGAATGTTGTTCGGAGTCCCGGATGAGATCCCGGACGTCACGAGGAGTTCCGGAATGGTCCGAAGGTAAAGATTTATATATGGGAAGTCCTATTTTAGCCATCGGAAAATGTTCGGGATTTTTCGGTATTGTACCGGGAAGGTTCTAGAAGGTTCCGGAGTGGGGCCCACCTGCATGGGGGACCCACATGAACGTGGGTAGTGGGGCAAGGCCCCACACCCCTGGTCAAAGCGCATCAAGATCCCCCTTAGAAGGAATAAGATCATATCCCAAGGGATAAGATCAAGATCCCTAAAAAGGGGGATACCAATCGGTGGGGAAAGGAAAGGATGGGATTTCTTTCCTCCCACCTTTGCCAACGCCCCAATGGACTTGGAGGGCAAGAAATAATCCCTCCACCCTCTATATAGTGGGAGGCGCATGGGAGCTGCACCTGCCCCCGGCGCAGCCCTCCCCTCCCAAGTCCTCCTCCTCTCCCTGCGGTGCTTGGCGAAGCCTCGCAGATTGCCACACTCCTCCATCACCACCACACCGTCAGGCTGCTGCTGGATGGAGTCTTCCCAACCTCTCCCTCTCTCCTTGCTGGATCAAGGCATGGGAGACGCCACCGGCTGTACGTGTGTTGAACGCGGAGGTGCCGCCTGCTCGGCACTAGGATCTCGGTGATTTGGATCACGACGAGTATGACTCCTTCAACCCCGTTCTCTTGAACGCTTCCACTTAGCGATCTACAAGGGTGTGTAGATGCACTCTCCTTCCCCTCGTTGCTAGTTTCTCCATAGATAGATCTTGGTGACACGTAGGAAATTTTGAATTTCTGCTACGTTCCCCAACAGATGACCCTTGGGTTAATTACTCCCAAGGGAAAGTAGGTGGTGGTGAGGCAAATGGTAAAACCAAGGTTGGGCCTTGCTTGAGGAGTCTTATTCAAAGCGAACTGTCAAGGGGGTCCCATAAATCACCCAACCGCGTTAGGGACGCAAAATCCGGGAACATAAAACCGATGTGACGGAAACTAGGGCGGCAAGAGTGGAACAAAACACCAGGCATAAGGCCGAGCCTTCCACCCTTTACCAAGTATATAGATGCATCAAATATATAAGAGATATTGTGATATCCCAACATAAACATAATCCAACATGGAGCAATCTTCACCTTCACCTACAACTAGCAACGCTATAAGAGGGGCTGAGCAAAGCGGTAACATAGCCAAACAACGGTTTGCTAGGAAGGGTGACAAAGGTTAGGGGCTATCATGCAATTTGGGAGGCTTGAGCAGCAAGTGGTAGGTAACGCAGCATAGCGATAGAACGAAGCAACTAGCATAGCAATGATAGTAGTGAGATCCAGCGTAGCGGTCATCTTGCCTGAAATCCCGCTAGGAAGAAGAACGAGTCCATGAAGAAGATGAAGCCACGAGGACGAACCAAGCGTAGACGAATGAATCCTCACGCTCGCAACGAAACGGGAACTATCGATAGAAGCACACAACAAGGTAAACACACCACACATGAACAAGGCATGATACTCAAACAAGTATGATGCATGGCAATGCTACATGAAACTACTCATGCCAAGAGATGATGCAAACAAGAGCAGCACATCAAAGCAAGTTTAAATGAGGCCGGAAACAACATAGAATAATTCCGGTAAGTCCTCATATGCAAATTTTGAAATTGGTCCAGATCTGAATAAACCTTATGTTCAAGTTGTTAAACAGTAAGTTAAGATGCACCAGATGATCTACACGAAATTCTAGTCAAGTTACATATAAAGTTCATTAGATTCAGAGCTACGGCCTAGAAGATATGAGCAGAATAAGATAAACATGGCACTGATGCAAAGTGCGTTCAAACATCAAGCAAACACCTCAAAACAAGGATGCAACATGATAATATGAAGCTACATGCAATTCTAAGCAAGTTTCATATATAGCATGCTCAAAACGGAGCAACGGTGCAACACATACACCCTATACAAGCCACAACAACAATCTGTCCAAAACAGCAACTAGGCATATTGCAAGCATCAAAACACTATGCTACAGCATCTCAACGTGAAAACAAAAGGCATGGGCATGAAGTACAGGTAAAACATTACAAAACATGCACACTGAGATATCTCCAGAAATCACTAGAACATGCTCGAAAAGACATGGCAATATTGCAAATACTAACAGTTTTAGACTTTGCAGAAATAACATCAGGTTGCAATGTTTAGAGCTATCAAACAACATCCTACAGTAACTTATCATGGCAAACAAAGGGATGGAATGAATCTACTAATTGCATAGAACAAAAGTCCTTTACTGACCATGAGCCAAAACGGCACAGAAAATATGTGGCACCCATGTAAACATGACAAATGACATGACAGATTCATACATGGCAGAAACAACAATAAGTAGACATGTTGGTGAGCTTGAACCACTCACCACAGAGCAATACCTGGCATGGCAAGGCAACTCACAGTAAGAAGAAATGTTTATGAAGCTAAGCATGGCAAGAGCAAGTTCATAGAGTGCATGGATCACTAACAACAATCATGGCAACATTGAACTTAATGTTAACAGGCTGACAGCAAAATTATTTAGCAATTTGAGAGCAAGATTACAACAAGTTACAGCAGACTATAATTGCAACAAAGGGCATGGATGGATAGAGCAAGACATGTATCACAAAACATCCGTAGTGAACATCTCCAGATTATGCATAGAATGACTTGTAGAAGCAGGTTTACATAGCATCATAATATAACAGAATCAGCCTAGCAAAACAGCAACAGCAAGTAACCTACTTAACAAGCTCGATGCACTCACTACAAGACCAACAAAAAATCCATGGATGGCACCACTGTGAAGATGGCATGACATAGCACAAAACACATGTAGAGCTCATCATCATAAGATGCACACATAAAATGCAACAAAAATGACAAATCATTAAGTTATAACAGTTTCAGCAGGTTAACATCATATAGCACACTTGCAACAAAGATTCAGGCATCACTATGCACTCAAATGAACATGGCACAATGGAACAAAATGAAGTACTCGTTGAGGCGAACAATTTGACATACTACACGCACAAAACGGAGCAGTGTGCACAGAGTTCTGATGCGATGAACTTGGCATGATAATGTCCAAATATCGGGGACTTAGCAGATTTATACCTCCGCGAAAGTCAACGCGGGACGGAGGGATCCGGGATACGGGGATGCCGCGTTTGGTTGGACGAACTGGTGGATCTGGTCCCGGCGACTGGATCTCGACGGAGACGGGGGAGATGGCCGGCGACGGCGGGGATCCGGCGACGAAGTGGCCGGGGCGGGCGCGGACGTCGAGGAGGGGCGGCGCGAGTGAGCTAAGAGGAGGCGCCAGTAGCGGGCGGTGGCGCCATGGCGCTGGCGGGCGCCGATCGCCGGGCGAGGTGTTCGAGGCGGGCGCGGCAGCTCCGGCGAAGCGGGAGGAGGCGGCGGGTCGAGGCCGGGCGACGGAGGAGGCGGCGGCGAGCCTGGGCGCGGAGGCGCGGGCGGAGGCGAAGCGCCGGCCGGCGGCGGCGGCGAACGGCGGCGGGGGCGCTGGTCCGGACAGGCGGCGGCGGGCGGCGGCGCTGGCCTCGCTGGCCGGATCTGCCATGCAGGCCCCCGTGGCGGAGGAAAGAGAGGGGGCCGGCGGCGGCGACGTGTCGCGCTGCGGTTGGACGGGGAGAGCGGGGTGGACATGTCCTGGCGGCGGGTGGACGTGTCCGTCGGCGGGAGGAGGAAGAAGCTAGGGTTTCATGCGGGAATTTCGGGGGGAGGTACATATTTATAGATAGGGGGAGCTAGGAGAGTCCAAATGAGGTGCGGTTTTCTCCCACACGATCGTGAGCGAACGACCGAGAGCATAGAGGGGAGTTTGCTGGGTTTTGGGCCACTTTGAAAGGGGTGTTGGGCTGCAAAGATAAAGGGGCTTTTGCGGTTACCGGTTAACCGTTGGAGTATCAAACGACCTCCGAATGACACGAAACTTGACAGGCGGTCTATCGGTGGTATACCAAGGCCGCTTGGCAACCCTCGGGACATTCCGAGAAAGTTTAACACCCACTCACAACGAGAGACAAAAGGGGGACGCCGGGGAACATAGGAGTGCCGGATTGCAAAACGGACAACGGGGAAAATGCTCGGATGCATGAGATGAACACGTATGCAAATGCGATGCACATGACGACATGATATGAAATGCAGATGATGAGATGGCAAAGTGCAACACGCAAGCACATGACATGGCAAGGATGACAAATAATTGGCGGACACCCGTCGCATCGAATCCGGGGCGTTACAACACTCCTCCACTAACAAGAGATCTCGTCCCGAGATCTTAGGATCGAGACGGAAGGGAAAAAGGGATGAGGTGAAACAAGAACTCAAGAGAAGAAGCAAAGAATCGAGAGCACACGAGAAGAAGAGAGAAACGACGAGAATGACAAGAATTGAAAGCTCACGGAATCAGATAGACTTTGAAACCACTCCGGTTAGAACGAGATAAGAAACGAATAAGACTGAAAGGATTTAGGCAGCACTCCGGCTGAACATGGAAGGAGTTGGAACTGAGTTTGACAAAATGGAAAGATAGTTGACGAGAGGAACAACACAATGCCTCCGGAAGAATTGAAAGAATTGAATGAAAAGAACTTAGAAGGAAGGACTGAACGGAGTTGTTGAAAAAATCACCAACGATAAGAATAAGATTGTTGTGGACTTATGGATAACCTCTCAAAATTATGAGGTGATAACCAACCACAAGCAGAAAAGATTAAATAGCTGAGAAGAACAAAGAAATGCAAAACTCCACTTCAAAATAATACGGAGATTTAATTGCACTTCGAGATGCAAGAAGAAAAGGTACTTGAATTCCTCCAAAAGAATCTTAATGAACACTTGAAGAATGAATTAAATCATGACGATCCACCGTGAAGAACTCCGGTAACAAAAGGATGATGAGATACAATTGAAGGATGGAAAGAATAAGGATTAAGTCTTGCGGAGATTTAGATGGAGCTTCGCGACGATAATGCGGAAAACTTGGAACTCCGGAAAAGAAAAGATGAAAACACTTGGAAGTAGAATTTATTCCTCATCCGAAGAAAAGATTAATCACTTTGATGAAATAAGAATAAGATTTATTGTATGCTTATCCTTCATCAAATTAAATTGATGACAAGCAATGGATTTTGCATACTACTTATTCTTCTTGAAAAAGAATTGAGAAGTGACATATCATAAACTTGAGAAGGTCTTCATGAACCACCGGTAGGATTGAAAAGAACGAATGGATTAATATGATAAACAAGGATAAGAATCTTGAACGAACCACCGTAAGAATTTGGAAATGACTAATGAAAGAGAATGAATAACCAGGAAGAATTAGAAGAACCAATAAGCTAGAGGGGATTTAGATGCAAAAGAACAAAGAGATCATGAGTTGATTAAAGAACACTTGAACGAGGCACCGGGATAAATAGAGAACGATAACTGGAATGATGGCCTCCGGTGAAAAGAAATGGAAAAAACAACTCCTGACATACTCCGAATGGGTAAGAAAGAATATCTGACAGGCGGAATAATATGAGAGGATAACATGAAGCTAGAACCATGAAAATTCGAGAGAACGGGCAAGATTTAGAGGAAAAACTCTTCTTCAATCTTCAAATGATGACGAGAAACACCACCAAAATTTGTTGAGACACTCCGGGGAAACGAAAGGCGAAGAGGTTGAGCCAACAATGAAAATGATTTGGAATCCATCTTGGAAAAGGCATGTGACTGATGTGATCCATTATGACATCACACTTGATAAGAATTGGGAATAGCTCCGGGGAAATTAAAAGAGTCAGGTAAGATCCTGGGAAAGACCTGTGGGTTAGGGCCCACTAAAAGAAAACACCATTGGAAAGGGATGTTGAATAGATAGATGATGCACCGGAAGAACTGAAATATTTGACCGAGGTGACAACCTCAATTAATTGGAACACGCATTTAATCTCCGAGATGTCTTCGGAACTCCGGAATGATTGAATGGCGAGAGGCAAATGAGCAAGCAGAACACTTGATCCAAGGAAAGAATATAATCACTACTGAAAATTAGAATTGAATCCACCGGAGAAGAAAGGGATGAAGAATGACGAACGAGACGAGAATTCACCGGTTGAAATGATTGAGGGAAGACTGAAGAGACAACATATGAATGAAATTGATGGTCGAAACAGACTCAAACTCCGGGAAGAAAAAGGGTGGGAGGGCGGAAAACAATGAAAACTTGGAAGGGGAACCGACGAATATCTTGAAGAGAAAACACCGGTTGAAATCATTGAGGAAAGAAAGCAAAGACTTTGCACGATTAGGATGGATACTCGATTACGGACTCCGGCTCCAAGAAGAAAAAAAAAGGGTGGGCGGGTGGGAAAAGAAAAACAACTTAGGATTGAACTTGGCGAAGATGAAGAGGCTCGAGTCGGCTTGACGAGAAATGCACCGGATCAAAAGAGCTGAGACCCAACGAACGAAAAACTAACCACGTGATCCTAAAGAAAATTTGAAGGGAAGAGGAGTAGTTGTAACACCTACATCACGATTCCGACGAGAGCGATTTAAGGGCTGAGGAGTAAAAAGAATCCTACTCTCCAATATATATAATCCTAAGACTCAAAATAGTTTTCTTCTAGACTCAACATCGCCAAACTACACGATCAATCAAGGGCTCCTAGGGTCGGTCGAGGCTCGATACCAACTTGATCACGCCTAATATGCGACCCTATCCAAAAGGAACTCGAAGGTCCCACCAAGGATAGACCCGCATATTGAAACGCTTTTGCAAGGTGGATATCATTACATCAACATTACATAATAGATGGGGATACATACATAAGGCATACAATGTCACACGAATACAACAATACATCATCCAAGATCAACATCCGACTATGGATGAAACATAAACAGAAGCTCAAACAATATCCACCCTGCTAGCCTAGGCTGCCGACCTGGAACCTATCCCCTGATCGAAGAAGCAGAAGAAGAACTCCAAAACAAGAAAACATCGCTCTCGCGTCATGATCATCGCATAACCTGTACCTGCAACTGTTGTTGTTGTAATCTGTGAGCCATGAGGACTCAGCAATCCCATTACCATGGGTATCAAGACTAGCAAAGCTTAATGGGAAAGGAAGGGGTAAAGTGGTGAGGTTGCAGCAGCGACTAAGCATATATAGTGGCTAACATACGCAAATGAGAGCGAGAAGAGAAACAAAGGAACGGTTGACAACTAGTAATGATCAAGAAGTGATCCTGAACTCCTACTTACGTCAGACATAACCCAGAAACCGTGTTCTCCTCTCGATCCACCCCGAAAAGATACCATCACGGTTACGCACACGGTTGGTGTATTTTAGAAGAGTTTACTTCAAGTTTACTACAACTGGATATTAACAAATTCCCATCTGCCACATAACCGCGGGCACGGCTCTCGAAAGTTTAAACCATGTAGGGTTGTCCCAACTTAGCCCATGATAAGCTCTCGCAATCAACGAAGGATATTCCTTCTCCCCGGGAAGACACGAGTGGGCTCGGAATCCCGGCTACAAGACATTTCAACAGTAATAAAACAAGACCAGCAAAGCCGCCCGATTCACCGACAATCCCGATAGGAGCTGCACATATCTCGTTCTCAGGGCAACACCGGACAAGTCAAGCTACGAGTAAAACCAGACCTCGAAGTTTCCCGAGGGGCCCCAGAGTTGCTCGATTCGGGCCAACACTTAGACAAGCATTGGCCGGGGGCTAATAAAGATGACCCTTGGGTTAATTACTCCCAAGGGAAAGTAGGTGGTGGTGAGGCAAATGGTAAAACCAAGGTTGGGCCTTGCTGGAGGAGTCTTATTCAAAGCGAACTGTCAAGGGGGTCCCATAAATCACCCAACCGCGTTAGGGACGCAAAATCCGGGAAGATAATACCGATATGACGGAAACTAGGGCGGCAAGAGTGGAACAAAACACCAGGCGTAAGGCTGAGCCTTCCACCCTTTACCAAGTATATAGATGCATTAAATATATAAGAGATATTGTGATATCCCAACATAAACATAATCCAACATGGAGCAATCTTCACCTTCACCTGCAACTAGCAACGCTATAAGAGGGGCTGAGAAAAGCGGTTACATAGCCAAACAACGGTTTGCTAGGAAGGGTGACAAAGGTTAGGGGCTATCATGCAATTTGGGAGGCTTGAGCAGCAAGTGGTAGGTAACGCAGCATAGCGATAGAACGAAGCAACTAGCATAGCAATGATAGTAGTGAGATCCAGGGTAGCGGTCATCTTGCCTGAAATACCGCTAGGAAGAAGAACGAGTCCATGAAGAAGATGTAGCCACGAAGACGAACCAAGCGTAGACGAACGAATCCTCACGCCGCATAGCTAAACGGAACTATCGAGAGAAGCACACAACAAGGTAAACACACCACACATGAACAAGGCATGATACTCAAACAAGTATGATGCATGGCAATGCTACATGAAACTACTCATGCCAAGAGATGATGCAAACAAGAGCAGCACATCAAAGCAAGTTTAAATAAGGCCGGAAACAACA
The DNA here is from genome assembly GCA_021605205.1 of Aegilops longissima. Classification (NCBI taxonomy): domain Eukaryota; kingdom Viridiplantae; phylum Streptophyta; class Magnoliopsida; order Poales; family Poaceae; genus Aegilops; species Aegilops longissima. Next base: position 42,686 of record JAHIAM010003185.1, read on the forward strand.
TAGAACAATTCCGGTAAGTCCTCATATGCAAATTTCGAAATTGGTCCAGATCTGAATAAACATTATGTTCAAGTTGTTAAACAGCAAGTTAAGATGCACCAGATGATCTACACGAAATTCTAGTCAAGTTACATATAAAGTTCATTAGATTCGGAGCTACGGCCTAGAAGATATGAGCAAAACAAGATAAACATGGCGTTGATGCAAAATGCATTCAAACATCAAGAAAACACCTCAAAACAAGGATGCAACATGATAATATGAAGCTACATGCAATTCTAAGCAAGTTTATATATAGCATGCTCAAAACGGAGCAACGGTGCAACACATACACCCTATACAAGACACAACAATCTGTCCAAAACAGCAACTAGGCATATTGCAAGCATCAAAACACTATGCTACAGCATCTCAACGTGAAAACAAAAGGCATGGGCATGAAGTACAGGTAAAACATGACAAAACATGCACACTGAGCTATCTCCATAAATCACTAGAACATGCTCAAAAAGACATGGCAAGATTGCAAATACTAACAGTTTCAGACTTTGCAGAAATAACATCAGGTTGCAATGTTTAGAGCTATCAAACAACATTCTACAGGAACTTATCATGGCAAACAAAGGCTTGGCATGAATCTACTCATTGCATAGAACAAAAGTCCTTTACTGACCATGAGCCAAAAGGGCACAGAAAATATGATGGCACCCATGTAAACATGGCAAATGATATGACAGATTCATACATGGCAGGAACAACAATAAGTAGACATGTTGGTGAGCTTGAACCACTCACTACAGAGCAATACATGGCATGGCAAGGCAACTCACAGTAAGAAGAAATGTTTATGAAGCTAAGCATGGAAAGAGCAAGTTCATAGAGTGCATGGATCACTAACAACAATCATGGCAACATTGAACTTAATGTTAACAGGCTGACAGCAACACTATTTAGCAATTTGAGAGCAATATTGCAACAACTTACAGCAGACTATAATTGCAACAAAAGGCAAGGATGGATAGAGCAAGACATGTATAACAAAACATCCTTAGTGAACATCTCCAGATTATGCATAGAATGACTTGTAGCAGCAGGTTTACATAGCATCATAATATAACAGAATCAGCCTAGCAAAACAGCAACAGCAAGTAACCTACTTAACAAGCTCGATGCACTCACTACAAGACCAACAAAAAATCCATGGATGGCACCGCTGTGAAGATGGCATGACATAGCACAAAACACATGTAGAGCTCATGCTCATAAGATGCACACATAAAATGCAACAAAAATGACAAATCATCAAGTTATAACAGTTTCAGCAGGTTAACATCATATAGCACTCTTGCAACGAAGATTCAGGCATCACTATGCACTCAAATGAACATGGCACAATGGAACGGAATGAAGAACTCGTTGAGACGAACAATTTGACATATTACACGCACGAAACGGAGCAGTGTGCACAGAGTTCTGATGCGATGAACTTGGCATGATAATGTCCAAATATTGGGGACTTAGCAGATTTATACCTCCGCGAAAGTCAACGCGGGACGGAGGGATCCGGGATACGAGGATGCCGCGTCTGGTTGGAGGAACTGGTGGATTTGGTCCCGGCTACCGGATCTCGCCGGAGACGGGGAGATGGCCGGCGACGGCGGGGATCCGGCGACGAAGTGGCCGGGGCGGGCGCGACGCCGAGGAGGGGCGGCGGCGAGCTAAGCGAGGAGGCGCCAGCAGCGGCGGTGGCGCCATGGTTGCATGGGCGGGCGCCGGGCGCCGGGCGAGGTGCCGGAGGCGGGCGCGCGGCGCCGGGCGAAGCGGAGCATGCGGCGGGTCGAGACCGGGCGATGGAGGATGCGGCGGCGAAGCCTGGGCGCGGAGGCGCGGGCGGAGGCGGCTCCGGCGGGCGCGGGCGGCGATGCGGTGAGGTCGCCGGGCGGCGAGGGAGGCGCTGGCGGAGGCGAGCGCCAGCCGGGCGGCGGCGGCGAACGGCGGCGGGGGGCGCGGGTCCGGACGGGCGGCGGCGAAGCGGCGGCGCGGGCCCGCGAGGCGGATCTGGCCGCGCGGCCCCTGGCGGCGGAGGAGAGAGAGGGGGCCGGCGGCGGCAACGTGTCACGCTGCGGTTGGACGGGGGGAGCGGGGCGGACATGTCCGGGCGGCGGGTGGACGTGTCCGTCGGCGGGAGGAGGAAGAAGCTAGGGTTTCATCCGGGAATTTCGGGGGGAGGCACATATTTATAGATAGGGGGAGCTAGGAGAGTCCAAATGAGGTGCGGTTTTCGCCCACACGATCGTGATCGAACGACCGAGAGAATAGAGGGGAGTTTGCAGGGTTTTGGGCCACTTTAAAAGGGGTGTTGGGCTGCAAAGAGAAAGGGGCTTTTGCGGTTACCCGGTTAACCGTTGGAGTATCAAACGACCTCCGAATGACACGAAACTTGACAGGCGGTCTACCGGTGGTATACCAAGGCCGCTTGGCAACCCTTGAGCCATTCCGAGAAAGTTTAACACCCACTCACAACGAGAGACAAAAGGGGGACGCCGGGGAACATAGGAGAGCCGGATTGCAAAACGGACAACGGGGAAAATGCTCGGATGCATGAGACGAACACGTATGCAAATGGGATGCACATGACGACATGATATGAAATGCAGATGATGACATGGCAAAGTGCAACACGCAAGCACATGACATGGCAAGGACGGCAAATAACTGGCGGACACCTGGCGCATCGAATCCGGGGGGTTACAACACTCCTCCACTAACAAGAGATCTCGTCCCGAGATCTTAGGACCGAGACTGAAGGGAAAAAGGGATGAGGTGAAACAAGAACTCAAGAAAAGAAGCAAAGAATCGAGAGCACACGAGAAAAAGAGAGAAACGACGAGAATGACAAGAATTGGAAGCTCACGGAATCAGATAGACTTTAAAACCACTCCGGTTAGAACGAGATAAGAAACGAATAAGACTGAAAGGATTTAGGCAGCACTCCGGCTGAACATGGAAGGAGTTGGAACTGAGTTTGAAAAAATGGAACGATAGTTGACGAGAGGAACAACACAATGCCGCCGGAAGAATTGAAAGAATTGAATGAAAAGAACTTAAAAGGAAGGATTGAACGGAGTTGTTGAAAAAATCACCAACAATAAGAATAAGATTGTTGTGGACTTATGGATAACCTCTCAAAATTATGAGGTGATAACCAACCACAAGAAGAAAAGATTAAATAGCTGAGAAGAACGAAGAAATGCAAAACTCCACTTCAAAAGAATACAGAGATTTAATTGCACTTCGAGATGCAAGAACAAAAGGTACTTGAATTCCTCCAAAAGAATCTTGATGAACACTTGAAGAATGAATTAAATCATGACGAGCCACCATGAAGAACTCCGGTAACAAAAGGATGATGAGATACAATTGAAGGATGGAAAGAATAAGGATTAAGTCTTGCGAAGATTTAGATGGAGCTTCGCGACGATAATGCGGAAAACTTGGAACTCCGGAAAAGAAAAGATGAAAACACTTGGAAGTAGAATTTATTCCTCATCCGAAGAAAAGATTAATCACTTTGATGAAATAAGAATAAGATTTATTGTATGCTTATCCTTCATCAAATTAAATTGATGACAAGCAATGGATTTTGCATACTACTTATTCCTCTTGAAAAAGAATTGAGAAGTGACATATCGCAAACTTGAGAAGGTCTTCATGAACCACCGGTAGGATTGAAAAGAACGAATGGATTAATATGATAAACAAGGAAAAGAATCTTGAACAAACCACCGTAAGAATTTGGAAATGACTGATGAAAGAGAATGAATAACCAGGAAGAATTAGAAGAACCAATAAGCTAGAGGGGATTTAGATGCAAAAGAACAAAGAGATCATGAGCTGATTAAAGAACACTTGAACGAGGCACCGGGATAAATAGAGAACGATAACTGGAATGATGGCCTCCGGTGAAAAGAAATGGAAAAAACAACTCCTGACATACTCCGAATGGGTAAGAAAGAATATCTGACAAACGGAGTAATATGAGAGGATAACATGAAGCTAGAACCATGAAACTTCGAGAGAACGGGCAAGATTTAGAGGAAAAACTCTTCTTCAATCTTCAAATGATGACGAGAAACACCACCAAAATTTGTTGAGACACTCCGGGGAAACGAAAGGCGAAGAGGTTGAGCCAACAATGAAAATGATTTGGAATCCATCTTGGAAAAGGCATGTGACTGATGTGATCCATTCTTACATCACACTTGAAAAGAATTGGGAATAGCTCCGGGGAAATTAAAAGAGTCAGGTAAGATCCAGGAAAGACACGTGGGTTAGGGCCCACTAAAAGAAAACACCGTTGGAAAGGGATGTTGAACAGATAGATGATGCACCGAAAGAACTGAAATATTTGACTGAGGTGACAACCTCGAATTAATTGGAACACAGACGAATCTCTTGAGATGTCTTCGGAACTCCGGAATGATTGAATGGCGAGAGGCAAATGAGCAAGGAGAACACTTGATCCAAGGAAAGAATATAATCACTACCGAAAATTATAATTGAATCCACCGGAGAAGAAAGGGATGAAGAATGAAGAACGAGACGAGAATTCACCGGTTGAAATGATTGAGGGAAGACTGAAGAGGCTCCGTACGAATGAAATTGATGGTCGAAACAGACTCAAACTCCGGGAAGAAAAAGGGTGGGAGGGCGGGAAAACAAAGAAAACTTGGAAGGGGAACCGACGAATATCTTGAAGAGAAAACACCGGTTGAAATCATTGAGGAAAGAAAGCAAAGACTTTGCACGATTAGGATGGATACTCGATTACGGACTCCGGCTCCAAGAAGAAAAAAAAGGGTGGGCGGGTGGGAAAAGAAAAACAACTTAGGATTGAACTTGGCGAAGATGAAGAGGCTCGAGTCGGCTTGACGAGAAATGCACCGGATCAAAAGAGCTGAGACCCAACGAACGAAAAACTAACCACGTGATCCTAAAGAAAAATTTGAAGGGGAAGAGGAGTAGTTCAAAACACCTACATCACGATTCCTGACCAGAGCGACGAAGGGGCTGAGGAGTAAAAGGAATCCTACTCTCCAATATATGTAATCCTAAGACTCAAAATAGTTTTCTTCTAGACTCAACATCGGCCAAACTACACGATCAATCAAGGGGGCTCCTAGGGTCGGTCGAGGCTCTGATACCAACTTGTCACGCCCAATATGCGACCCTATCCAAAAGGAACTCGAAGGTCCCACCAAGGATAGACCCGCATATTGAAACGCTTTTGCAAGGTGGATATCATTACATCAACATTACATAATAGATGGGGATACATACATAAGGCATACAATGTCACACGAATACAACAATACATCATCCAAGATCAACATCCGACTACGGATGAAACATAAACAGAAGCTCAAACAATATCCACCTGCTAGCCCAGGCTGCCGACCGAACCTATCCCCGATCAAGAAGCGGAAGAAGAACTCCAAAACAAGAAAACATCGCTCTCGCGTCATGATCATCGCATAACCTGTACCTACAACTGTTGTTGTTGTAATCCGTGAGCCACGAGGACTCAGCAATCCCATTACCATGGGTATCAAGACTAGCAAAGCTTAATGGGAAAGGAAGGGGTAAAGTGGTGAGGTTGCAGCAGCGACTAAGCATATATAGTGGCTAACATACGCAAATGAGAGCGAGAAGAGAAACAAAGGAACGGTTGACAACTAGTAATGATCAAGAAGTGATCCTGAACTCCTACTTACGTCAGACATAACCCAGAAACCGTGTTCTCCTCTCGATCCACCCCAAAAGAGACCATCACGTTACGCATTACGGTTGGTGTATTTTAGAAGAGTTTACTTCAAGTTTACTACAACCGGATATTAACAAATTCCCATCTGCCACATAACCGCGGGCACGGCTCTCGAAAGTTTAAACCCTGTAGGGGTGTCCCAACTTAGCCCATGACAAGCTCTCGCGATCAACGAAGGATATTCCTTCTCCCCGGGAAGACCCGATCAGTCTCGGAATCCCGGCTACAAGACATTTCGACAGCAATAAAAGAAGACCAACAAAGCCGCCCGATGCGCCGACAATCCCGATAGGAGCTGCACATATCTCGTTCTCAGGGCAACACCGGATAAGTCAAGCTACGAGTAAAACCAGACCTCGAGTTTCCCCGAGGGGGCCCCGCAGGCTGCTTGGTTCGGGCCAACACTTAGACAAGCATTGGCCCGGGGGGGCTAAATAAAGATGACCCTTGGGTTAATTACTCCCAAGGGAAAGTAGGTGGTGGTGAGGCAAATGGTAAAACCAAGGTTGGGCCTTGCTGGAGGAGTCTTATTCAAAGCGAACTGTCAAGGGGGTCCCATAAATCACCCAACCGCGTTAGGGACGCAAAATCCGGGAAGATAATACCGATATGACGGAAACTAGGGCGGCAAGAGTGGAACAAAACACCAGGCATAAGGCTGAGCCTTCCACCCTTTACCAAGTATATAGATGCATTAAATATATAAGAGATATTGTGATATCCCAACATAAACATAATCCAACATGGAGCAATCTTCACCTTCACCTGCAACTAGCAACGCTATAAGAGGGCTGAGCAAAGCGGTAACATAGCCAAACAACGGTTTGCTAGGAAGGGTGACAAAGGTTAGGGGCTATCATGCAATTTGGGAGGCTTGAGCAGCAAGTGGTAGGTAACGCAGCATAGCGATAGAACGAAGCAACTAGCATAGCAATGATAGTAGTGAGATCCAGGGTAGCGGTCATCTTGCCTGAAATCCCGCTAGTAAGAAGAACGAGTCCATGAAGAAGATGAAGCCACGAAGACGAACCAAGCGTAGACGAAAGAATCCTCACGCTCGCAACGAAACGGGAACTATCGAGAGAAGCACACAACAAGGTAAACACACCACACATGAACAAGGCATGATACTCAAACAAGTATGATGCATGGCAATGCTACATGAAACTACTCATGCCAAGAGATGATGCAAACAAGAGTAGCACATCAAAGCAAGTTTAAATGAGGCCGGAAACAACATAGAACAATTCCGGTAAGTCCTCATATGCAAATTTCGAAATTGGTCCAGATCTGAATAAACCTTATGTTCAAGTTGTTAAACAGCAAGTTAAGATGCACCAGATGATCTACACGAAATTCTAGTCAAGTTACATATAAAGTTCATTAGATTCGGAGCTACGGCCTAGAAGATATGAGCAGAACAAGATAAACATGGCATTGATGCAAAATGCATTCAAACATCAAGCAAACACCTCAAAATAAGGATGCAACATGATAATATGAAGCTACATGCAATTCTAAGCAAGTTTCATATATAGCATGCTCAAAACGGAGCAACGGTGCAACACATACACCCTATACAAGACACAACAATCTGTCCAAAACAGTAACTAGGCATATTGCAAGCATCAAAACACTATGCTACAGCATCTCAACATGAAAACAAAAGGCATGGGCATGAATTACAGGTAAAACATGACAAAACATGCACACTGAGCTATCTCCAAAAATCACTAGAACATGCTCAAAAAGACATGGCAAGATTGCAAATACTAACAGTTTCAGACTTTGCAGAAATAACATCAGGTTGCAATGTTTAGAGCTATCAAACTACATTCTACAGGAAATTATCATGGCAAACAAATGCATGGCATGAATCTAATAATTGCATAGAACAAAAGTCCTTTACTGACCATGAGCCAAAAGGGCACAGAAAATATGATGGCACCCATGTAAACATGGCAAATGATATGACAGATTCATACATGGCAGGAACAACAATAAGTAGACATGTTGGTGAGCTTGAACCACTCACTACAGAGCAATACATGGCATGGAAAGGCAACTCACAGTAAGAAGAAATGTTTAGGAAGCTAAGCATGGCAAGAGCAAGTTCATAGAGTGCATGGGTCACTAACAACAATCATGGCAACATTGAACTTAATGTTAACAGGCTGACATGAACATTATTTAGCAATTTGAGAGCAAGATTACAACAAGTTACAGCAGACTATAATTGCAACAAAGGGAATGGATGGATAGAGCAAGACATGTGTAATAAAACATCCTTAGTGAACATCTCCAGATTATGCATAGAATGACTTTTAGCAGCAGGTTTACATAGCATCATAATATAACAGAATCAGCCTAGACAAACAGCAACAACAAGTAACCTAATTAACAAGCTCGATGCACTCACTACAAGACCCACAAAAAATCCATGGATGGCACCACTGTGAAGATGGCATGACATAGCACAAAACACATGTAGAGCTCATGCTCATAAGATGCACACATCAAATGCAACAAAAATGACAAATCATCAAGTTATAACAGTTTCAGCAGGTTAACATCATATAGCACTCTTGCAACGCAGAATCAGGCATCAAGATGAACACAAATGAACATGGCACAATGGAACGAAATGAAGTACCCGTTGAGACGAACAATTTGACATATTACACGCACGAAACGGAGCAGCGTGCAAAGAGTTATTATGCGATGAACATGGCATGATAATGTCCAAATATCGGGGACTTAGCAGATTTATACCTCCGCGAAAGTCAATGCGGGACGGAGGGATCCGGGATACGGGGATGCCGCGTTTGGTTGGACGAACTGGTGGATCTGGTCCCGGCGACCGGATCTCGCCGGAGACGGGGGAGATGGCCAGCGACGGCGGGGATCCGGCGACGAAGTGGCCGGGGCGGGCGCGGACGTCGAGTAGGGGCGGCGCCGAGCTAAGCGAGGCGCGCGAGCAGCGGGCGGTGGCGCCATAGTTGCGGGCGGGCGCCGGGCGAGGTGCCGGAGGCGGGCTCAGCGGCTCCGCGGCGAAGCGGGAGGCAGCGACGGGTCGAGGCCGGGCGACGGAGGAGGCGGCGGCGAGCTGGGAAGCCGGAGGCGCGGGCGGAGGCGGTTCCTGGCTGGCGCGGGCGGCGACGCTGTGAGGTCGCCGGGCGGCGAGGAGGCGCTGCCGGGCGGCGGCGGCGAACGGCGGCGGGGCGCGCTGGTCCGGACGGGCGGCGCTGGGCCCTGCTGGCCGGATCTGGGCCTTGAGCCTCGGGCGGCGGAGAGAGAGAGGGGGGCGGCGGCGGCGACGTGTCGCGCTGCGGTTGGACGGGGGGAGCGGGGCGGACATGTCCGAGCGGCGGGTGGACGTGTCCGTCGGCGGGAGGAGGAAGAAGCTAGGGTTTCATCCGGGAATTTCGGGGGGAGGCACATATTTATAGATAGGGGGAGCTAGAAGAGTCCAAATGAGGTGCGGTTTTCGCCCACACGATCGTGATCGAATGACCGAAAGCATAGAGGGGAGTTTGCTGGGTTTTGGGCCACTTTGAAAGGGGTGTTGGGCTGCAAAGAGAAAGGGGCTTTTGCGGTTACCCGGTTAACCGTTGGAGTATCAAACGACCTCCGAATGACATGAAACTTGATAGGCGGTCTACCGGTGGTATACCAAGGCCGCTTGGCAACCCTCGGGCCATTCTGAGAAAGTTTAACACCCACTCACAACGAGAGACAAAAGGGGGACGCCGGGGGACATAGGAGTGCCGAATTGCAAAACGGACAACGGGGAAAATGCTCGGATGCATGAGACGAACATGTATGCAAATGCGATGCACATGACGACATGATATGAAATGCAGATGATGACATGGAAAAGTGCAACACGCAAGCACATGACATGGCAAGGACGGCAAATAACTGGCGGACACCTGGCGCATCGAATCCGGGGCGTTACAAGCACAGCCGGTCGCGGGGAGGAGGGAGCAGGCAGTCCCGTCGGCGCTTGTTTAGGCGGCTGGAGCAGGAAGAGCAGAGATTGAAGAAGCACGACGGCCGTTGGATGGAAATCCAACAGTCACTGCTTGTGCGTCAACCTTTTTTTGGAAAGCCTCAAATCTGTGGAAAACATCATACAACCCATCTACCATTATTTCTAATAATTTACAACCCATTTGCTAATTCTTAAGGTTTTTTTGGAGCCCATATTCTTTTTGTTAGCATTACAGCCCATATTGTGGTCACGGTTAAAAAATTATACAAAATTTTGCATATTTCGGTGCGGTCCGAACTGTTTTTAATCCCGAAATTTCGAGTCACATTCAAACTGATTTTAAAAATAAATGTATATCAATATAAAATCCAACAAATTGTCCACGCATAAAAATCAATGGAATTTAAAATCTCGAAATGAAAAAAAGAAATTTGTAACTAATTGCCGGTTTGATGTGTTTTAAAAATGTACAGCCCATTTCTCATTACTGATAGGCCATTTTCTCGGCTAGCCGAATGAAGCTCTCCTCGTCTTGAAAGATTTGTAGCTCAACATGCCTGACAAAGCGACTTACTTGGCAAATCACAAAAAAACTGGGTTGCGGCCGTGGACCCAGCTGTCAGCCTCTCCACGTACAGTACTCTTTCGATGGAAGTCGGTCGTTGACCACATTGACCACGCCGCACCGAGAGCACCAAGGCGGTGGACGACGGCAAGGCCTAGGAAGGGGACGATGCAAAGCCGAGGAAGACGCGGCAGTGGATGCCCACGCAGAGAGGAGTACGAGGGTTCACTGGTTCGGCTGCGGCGTGAGGCTGTCGTCACCGCAAAATAAAAGGGGGTGTGGGTGAGTAGCGGGATGCCCTGGCCAGCGATGGGAGTAGTATGGGACGGTGAGGCCTCTGCGACATCACAGCCGGCCACGGGAGGCAGGAGCATGCGGCACGACCGGCGCTGCTTTGGGCGGCTGGTGCAAGAAGACCAGAGGTTGAAGAAGCACTATGGCCGTTGGATGGACATCGTACGGTCACTGGAGCTAGAATCGTTCATATTGACTAAGTTGACAAAGCCCTCCATCCCCATCAACATAGTAGGCCCACAAGTCAGCCACCCACTATGGTGGGTCCCAGCTAGTAGGGGGTATTCATTTTTTGTGCGTAATAAGGAGGCACTTCCTTGCGTGCGAAGATATAGCTGGTGGGTCCGACCTGTCAGCAGGGGGAACGTTTTTTTCACGAAATACAGAAGCCCTTCCCACGTACAGTCCACGTATAGTGCGTAATAAGGAGGAACTTTCCTTGCGTGCGACCATGTACCTCGTGGGTCCCAGCCGTCAGGCTCTCCACGTAAAGGCCTCTTCCGATGACTCTCGTATGTTGACCATGCCGCCCCGAGCGCACTGAGGCGGTGGACGACGGCGAGGCCCCAGACTGGGATGACCCGGAGATGGGAAGACGTGGCAGTGGAGTCGCAGACGGAGAGGAGTGGGAAACTTGACTGGTTCGGGTGCGGGGTGGGCCTACACTCGGCAGAGAATAACAGGAGGTGTGGATTGGAGGGATGGCCTGGCCGTCGGCGGGGTATCGTTTCACTAAGGAGCGCAAAACAACGCCGCTGGACGCCGAAGGCTGGAGCAGGCGATCCCGGCAGCGCTGGGGGAAGAAGACGAGAGATTGAAGAAGAATGCCGACCGTTGGATGTAAATCCAATGCCTTCTTAGGCTTCGACCTACTGGCCCACATGTCAGCCAGTACCTTTGTTTTTTAGTCCATTTGGTGGGCTGGGTGAAACAATGATGTAGCATCTATGCAGCCCGTTTATATATATGGTAGAATTTAAAGCCCAGTTGCATTTTTCTCGAAATCCGCGGACTTGCTGGGCTGGGTGAAAATACCATGTTGGGCTAGAAAGACAAATGTTATAAAAACATAAACACATGATTGCACGTCTATTACTGCATTGGTTAGTAAAATCTTTGCAAGCTTATGTACGCAATCACTAGGAGTTAACTTGCCATGTTATATATAAACAATTATTATTATTATTTTGTAAGAACTTTCAACTTATGAAATAAAATATCATTTAAATTTGATGACTTAATAGTACGTGGGGTATTATTATTATTTAGGCTAGACGTGGGACAGTTGAGTTGGTTCTAGGGAAAAGTACTGGGAGAAAACTCAATTTACATCGAAAAAGAAAGTGGGGGAAAATTCAGATATAGGATTAATGAAAACAAAAAATAGAACTGAGCTGTGCGTCGTCTTGAAAAAACAAACATAACTTGGGCTGCTGATGTTATAGACAAGCTAGGTTGGGAGGCCCAGAGGCCGCTTGATACCTGCTGGATCCAAAAGATGTTGAAACATATCGTGGGATGACCATGTTAAACAACAAAACCTAGGGCATGGACCTGGTGGGCCCAGGACTGTCAGCCTCTCGATGAACAGTTGTCTCTCGATTCCTCTTGTTTTCCTGACCATGTTGGGAACGACAGACGGCGGCGCTGCGGCTAGAGCACCAAGGCGGAGGACGACATCGAGACCTCGGACCGAACGAATCGGAGCGGGGGAAGACGCAGGCGGAGGGGAGTACGAGGGTTGACTTGTTTGGCTGCAGGGTGGGCCGGTGGAGCTGCCGTCGCCGGACAATGTGTGGTAGTAGAGGGATGGCCTTGGCCAACGCCATAGGCTATGATGGCCAGCCGCTGTATAGGAAGAGGACGAAAGATTGAACAAAATAAAGAAATACAAATGGATAGGTGGTCCCATATGTCTTTGTACGAGACCTGCTGGGTCCATCTGAGGAGGGGAATATGTTGGGAGGAAGGAGATTCAAAGCACGGCAGCCGAGTGAACTAGTTTTTTTAACGGACAAGTGAACTAGTTACATACATAAGCAAATAGCCCCTAAAAAAGCAAACAGGTTAATGGGTTCTTAAAAGAAATATTTCAGACGAAACAAATAATTATGACACATAGGCTAATGCATGAAACACTCAGATGATAAAGGTGCTTATAAACAGATAAAGTACAACATCTAGACCTTCCTGGCATGCTTGATCATGACGCTGCGACTGTTCGTGTACTCGTCGGTTACGGGAAGCAGACACGCCCTCATGTCCAAGATCTTCATGTACATGTCATAGCATGCGTATGCATCCTTGGACGCGTAGGTTATGTAGGCTAGATTCAGAGGTACCTCCCACGTGTTCAAGTCCTTGGTATCGTTGTCTTCTTTCATGTTGGTGTATCAGGGGTCGATGATGGTCTCGGCGAGGTCAACCATGGAGTCCTTCTCCTGCCCATTGCTGATGATCTTGTATTGCTTCTGGATGTCAACAAGCTTGTTGCACCAGATGGCCAAATTGTCGCATTCTTCCTTCTCTCCACCATAGCGAAGGTGCAGTCGGCACTGCCGATGAAACGGGTGAATGCTCCAGAACCTCTGATGGCCCTACAGAAGTGGTAGATGAGAACCTCGTCCCACACATACACAGGCGACAGCGATCCGCTGGTCCTGTCGCCAGAGACGAATGGATGGGCACAAGGTCTAGTCCGCAACCTTGTGCTTTCAAATCTGTAGGTATGCTTGAACTCGGCGAGGCGAGCTTCACCGAGTCCGGATCGTTGGTGTACATCACATTCAACTTGGTGCAGCCATAGGACTGAACAGCGAACTCAAAGGGAACTCCTTGCTGAAGTCCATATCCGCAGAAGCTCACCCTCGATCGCCATTGGAGTCTCTTCAAGTGAGCGAGTGTAAGCGGCGGCAGCAGTTAGTTTTTCATCTCTTGGGGAACTGGATTCAACAATAAACTGAGTGTGTACAGGCGACAACAGTTACTACCCCTCCTCGTCCGCTGCATGCCCGGCGTAAGATGCACCCTGAGCATTCAAACGCCTCCATTAAGAAACCTACTCCGCCACACGTCGATTCACGGCGGTCTCTGATTGGTCTTGTAATAACAGGAGTTAGTGGCCACTTTACTTCAGTTTAGTTAGCTTTAATAGAAATTTATACTTAAAACAAGCAATGCATTGGCTCGTTCTATCAGTGCCACAGGATCAACATGCACAACAATTAGAATTATTATTCTCAGGACGCACACGATCAGCACATTTGTCGCACTTTCACAAATATAATACTACCAACACTACAAAAAAATACACTTCCGTGATGATACGTGTTTGTCACAGTAGGTCGTGTTTTTTGTCATGCATGTACATCCATGAAAAATTTATGACGTAATCAAGATGGTCATACTGTCTTTGTCGTGAGAAGTGTTCCATGACATTATCAAAATTATCATCACGGAAGTGTCCACTTCCATGACGATAAATCGCGCATCACAGAAGTGCTTTCGTCAAGGGTGACCGACACGTGGCATCCACCGTAACGGAACGCCGTTAAGCTATCGGGTCAGGTTTTGGATCCGATAACCCGTTAACAGCCCCGACCATTGGGGATTTTCCACGTGTAAAATCATCATTGGCTGGAGGAGACATGTGTCAGGTCCGCGTTGGCACAGGTGTCACTCATCCAATGGGCGAGACCAGCCTATGATATGTTGACACGTGGACCGGCCCATCAAGTTTAAATGGGCCGGCCCCACTGAAGGCCCATAAGATTTTGCGGACCATAATGGGCCGGCCCAGCTAAAGGCCCACGAGATTTTGCGGACCATAATGGGCTGGCCGAGCTAAAGTCCCACAAGATTTTGCGGGCCATAATGGGCCAGCCCAGGTAAAGGCCCACAAGATTTTTGTGTGCCATAATGGGCCGGCCCAGGTAAAGGCCCACAAGATTCTTGCGGATCATAATGGGCTGGCCCAGCTAAAGGCCCACGAGATTTTGCGGACCATAATGGGCTGGCCCAGCTAAAGGCCCACAAGACTTTGCGGGCCATAATGGGCCGGCACAGGTAAAGGCCCACAAGATTTTTGTGTGCCATAATGGGTCGGCCCAGGTAAAGGCCCACAAGATTCTTGCGGATCATAATGGGCCAGCCCAGCTAAAGGCCCATGAGATTTCGCCGACATTAATGGGCCGGCCCAGCTGTAGGCCCACAAGATTTTGAGGACCCTAGTAGGCCGGCCCATTAACTGGCTGCCATGTTTTGGGCCAAATGCCGGCCCATATTTGATCCGGTCCATTAATGGTCTGCCACGCTCCGGGCCTAATAGTGGCCCATATGAGATCTGGCCCGTTAAAAGCCTACCACGTTCTGGGCCAAATTACGGCCTAGATCAGGTTCGGCCCTTTAAGAGGCTTTGGGCTCAATTATGGCCCATATCATATTCGGCCCGTCAACTGGACACTATGCTTTTGGGCCCACTTAGTAATTCGGCCTGATATTAGTTCTGGCCTATTAAGGGCCCGTTTAACATTTCAGCCCTATATTAATTTCGGCCTGTTAAAAGCCCGTCATATAGTTGGGCCTAACTACGGCCCGGTTTGCATCCGGCCTGCTCGCAGCCGACATCTGATTGGGCCAAACAAGGACCGAGACAATTTTGGCCTGTTAAAAGCCCGCGATTTGATTCGCACAATCATGGGCCGGGGTTCATTTCGGGCTACTGCTGGCCCGTGAGCTGTTCGGCACGTTTCAGGCCCAACCTACATCGTGATTGCATGACGGCCCAATTATGTACCGTAATTTTACGGTTTGGCCGGTTTACTGCGAAGATAGGATATATATACAGTAAAATAACTGCAGCATCGTGAATAAGAAAAAACCTAGACTATACAATAAAGAAATTACGGCATATTACATCCATTGGGCATCAAAGTTCTCCACTATGATAATAAAGCACAAGCAGACAAATAGATTACATACACTTTGGGCCTCAAAGATCACCACCAATTGCAAATAAACACGCCGACAAAATAATATACAAAACCGACAAACACTTCAATAGAGTTCAAGAAAGTTTAGCCTTCTTTGGGAGCTGCAGCAAGCAAGCAGCCTGAGCAAGATGATGAGGCTCAAGGCTTGTTCAACACTTATATCTTCCTCGCTCGAAAGATAAACAAGCGACAGATGCGGGTTTTGCACATAAAAGTATCAGTCTTGACAATTCATCACATTTCTTCTTGCGAATAAAGTGACACAGTTTAAAATTGCATTAACACAATATAGTATTGTTCAGGTCAAGACATGGCAGGAAATGACATTGTGAAGGAGTTGGCAGCTTCACGACACCACCGGATTACAGATCAAGAACTCATAAGTATCAATGGTTAGTGTCTTGTCAATTTATACCATTTCAGATTGGCAAATAAAGAGACGGTTTAAATAATAGTAGAATGATATGACATTGTTCATAGTTAAGTCATTGCAGAATATGACATTGTGTTTGTAGTGGGTAGGTTCACCACACCACCGGATTACGGATGAAGAAACGAAGCATACATGCAGTGCAAAACAAGATCACTTGCTCTGTATAGTTTAATTTAAATGGTATGAAGAAGGAACTTGGTTGTACAACTGAAAACTTAAATTGAGAAAGGACAAACTTTTCTTTATGAACTACATAATAAACTTTAAACAAGCAATTGGATGCAAACACCAAAAATAAACATTATTGCGATCATGCCTAACCAAATATATACAACAAAGTTTGAAGGCTTGAGATGGACAAACTTGCATTATTGGTGAAGACAGGCTCTATAAAGGCCTTGTCCATGCTGATGGGGGGGGGGGGAATTCAAGAAGTTTACCACATAATCTTCTTCAAAAGCATTGCCTTTATTTTGTTAAGAGTAAATATAGATGTGATAATATACGAAAAATGGAGAATATTTAAGATAAGATGAAGAGTGATGCTACATAACCAAGTAGCTATAAATGTAAGTGCAACGATACAGGCAAAAGGTACAGCCAAGAGCAATGCATAGCTAAACTTCTTGATTACCAACCTTATGGTAAGAGTAAATATAGATCGATGTGTAGAAAATGGAGGCAAAGGAAAATAAGCTGCAGAGTGATGGTACATGAACAACTACTGTCATTATAAGTACATCGATAAAGGAAAGCATGTACTTACAAGAACAATGCAAAGCTAAAAAACATTGGCATTGGATATATTCTACGATAATGTAACCATTCATACAAATCAGATAATTTGGAGCGAACAATTGATAAGCAAGCTATCATGCATCTGCTGTCACATAATGAACCGGTATGTATGCAAATACGGTGATCTGGGACAACAAGTACTAACAAGAGCAAAGCAGCGGGCAGCATATTTGTGATATCCTGTCGTTCTTGTCAAACCGAATTCTTCTTGAGCAGATTTCACGCAAAAAGATCCGTAAGGCACATGCGGAAAAGTAGAAGTTCAAATTGTCATGTGATATCATAGACAGTACCTCATCCTGGGAACAAGACCAGTGCATAACAAGGTTTTTCCATTCAATGTCTTTTGAATTTAGCACAGGAGACTTCACCGGAAATTCGTTTATAGACTTGCCATCGAAGTGTGATTTCCTTAGGTAACATCGATACTGCTGCAATGCTTCCTTGAAAAGCGCAAGCAAGCTTTGCTCGTCATGACTATCCAGATTGACCCTCACCTACTTACAACAATGTAATGTAAATCACTGATGTGTTCAATCATCAGAAAATAGGAAAATAATCACCGTGAATTATAGCACTTACATGTAAGTGGGACAGGAAGATGTGAAAATGGTGTTTGTCTTCACTATAATCTTCCCATGATGGGAATATATGCACGTAGTCCCTAACAACATTGAAAGCGTTGTCTTTTAAACTGGGAATAACTGGAATGGTATTCCAATCTGCAGGAATTGGTTGTCTCTGCAGTTGGGATAGGTCTTCGGTCGGTGGACTTGCTATACTTTTTGCTGGAGTGGGATTTTTTTGTGGTACGGCTGGTGCTATGGCAACTGAAATCGGCATACCTTTTGCTGGAGTGCAGGTCCTATGTGGTGGGGCTAGTGGTGTAGCTAGTGAAGCATGGGTACAGTCTGCTGGAGTCAGTCCTACGTTTTGTGTCACTGGTTGTAGAGCCAATATAAGTGGGGTGCCGTCTGATTTCTCCGGCACCACCACGTTTTTCAAGGACTTTGCTAGTGCTCCTTCAGGTTTGGCAATCACCCTCTTCCTTTATGATGTCTGATGCACAAGAACAACATTTGAGTGAAAAAACATGGTATGATGACAGATGGAATATGTATTGATAATGGATGGGCATGGTATCTTGACATATATGATGAGTAAACTAAGCAAATGGCGGTGCTACAAAGTAGAGGAAATGCAAGACAACTTATGCAAGATACGCGCAATCAATAAAACCTTGCCAAATTAGAACAGGCACCTTGATGGGTGAACATGACAGGCCATCTGCCTTTGACTCCTCGAGGTTAGAATAGTCATTAGGATCATATTCTGGACAAGAATCAACAGGTGGGGAGCGTATGAGTTTCATTGCATCCAGAATGGCACTCAATGCCTTGGTGCCAATTTTGTAAGTCGTTGCAGTGTTCCACAATATTCTTCTGATGCGCGGATTCTGATATTCACTATGATTCCGGATAATATCTAAGAAGCATGAAAACATAAATAGTAATGAGATTATCTTTGTAATGCAGAGGATATTCTAATATAGGGGCGCCCCTGTAAACCCTTGTGTGCTATCACCGGTTCTGATGAGAGAGCCCATGTGTGGTGTAATATGGTGTGTGCATTAATATAATCTGGCACAAGTACAAAAAAATAGGCTCCAGAAGTAAGGATAGTTGGCGGATGATAGGTTCATAATATCTTGATAGAGAGTTTATTGCCAAACCATGATAACAAGAGCACACAACAACTAGGCAGATCGTAGTGTACATAAAAGGGTACACCATAACCAGGATATATAAATCGAGAAAGTGGAACTGGCTGGAAATTACGGTGTTGTATTGCCGCTACTAATTGAAAGCCTATCGATCACGTCTGAGCTAGCTCTATCACTGTTGATCGCAGATGTCCCTCGCTCCCCATCGACAAGGAACATCTCGTGCTTCCCATCTGAGAACGCCGCACGGCCGCCCGCTTGAACCACCGCCCCACCGCCTGTGTTCCTCCGCCACCCCACCCCCCCCCCCAGCGTCGAGTTTTGTTCGTTCAACAAGGCCCCACCACCGCCCCCACAACCACTGTCCCCACCCGGCGCCTTCGATCGCACCGCGAACTCCGTGAGCTCTAAAAATCGATGACCCAATTTTGAAATTTAGTCTCCTGTGATTTAATTAGTGTGGAATATAAAAGGGGAAAACCATAAGCATTGGGAGTATAGTGTTGAGCGTGCCATGGCGGATCTGAAGGTGCAAACCGGACAAAGGAAACTTCGCAACCAAGACAAGAAATCAGCGTAAAGCAGTGGCGATCTATTTTCTTGCTGCGATAAATAAGTTGAGCAGATACGAAAGAGTACCGCCTCTGGTGCGGCGCCGTGTATGCATCTGCTGAGAATTTGACGGTGTTGCGGTAGCAATGGCTGTCGGTGGCATGGAAGGAGATCTAGGAGGGTAGACAGTGGCGGCGGGGCGCGGTGGAAGAGCTGGTCGTAGGAGCGGCGCCGGCAAGGTGGACGACGGCGGGGATGAAGCGAGAGGACGGGATGCAAGGATCCCAGTCCGAAGCCGTGGATGAGAGAGGTCGATCTCTTGTAATAGACGGCGGCGTTGGGGTATCAGCTCCGGCATGGTGGAGGAGGACGGAGGTGGATGGGGTGGCAGACGGCAGCGGACGGAGGAGGGTGGGGTGGAGAGGGTGTTTTGGCGCCCACGGAGTACGAATGGGGAAAAGGGAGGTAGAGAGGAAGGGGGAACCATGTATTCAGGGCACGCTTGTCTCAAATGCAAGGAAATTTACAAACTTAGCCCCCCTTTCAAATTTTTACTACATCACAGCAACATTAGTCGGTTGGGGATAGGACGGTAATCTCGCATACACCGAATATTTGCAGACGAGAGTTTGTTTTGGCGCCCACCGTGTATGAATATGAATCGGGGAGGGAGTCGATTTCGGCCGAGGACACACTGTGTTTTGGCGTCCACCGTGTATGAATCCGGGTGAGAGGCGGTTACGTCACGTTTGGGTGAAATTACAAACCTACCCCTATCGAAACCTATAGAAATCCAGTAGATAGGCTTTGCGTGGCAGGGATAGGCAGTAGTGATTTCCATCTCGCAGATTTTGGTTTCGGGCGGTTATTGCGACTTTCTCCGCTTCGTTCAAATTTTGCAGAGTGCACGTTTACCGTGCAAACTCAATTCGAATCCCGTTTGTATTCTATTTTTTTTCGGGCGGGATCCATTTTCAATTGGAATTACATTCTATATACATCATTTTTATATATACTTTCAAAAGCACAACACCATTAATACATAAATATGGTTTACAAATGGCATGATCTCAGATTCATAAGGTTGTATCCATCAATTTGGATTTTCAAATATTTGAAACCACTTTATGTTGAAATCCAATGTATGCATTCCTCGCTAACTGTCGCCAATTAATGTGTGTTTCATGCGGGGTTTTTTTTTACTTCTCAAACATGTATAATGTGTTTCACACATGCAACATATAGTGTATTCCCATTTAGACATTAATTGCATATAAACCATGCATTGTTTGTAATTGAAGAATCTATGGATCACCAATATTGATAAACTATATAACATTACACGTGTGCCCAAATTCAAATGAATATGAATGTTTGATACACCAATTTGCGTTATGATATTATCGATGCCGTGATCTCCAGTTTAAATATTTGAATTCCCTTTAATCCAGATATTCGTCTCATATAGCTATCACTCATGCTTATATAGGACTATCTCTCGGACCTATCTGCTGTTCATCGTCTCTCGGTATCTCTCGTGCTACATGTATGTCGACAATGATCTTTTATCTTCGTAACACATTGACGGTACTCTCTCACTCGACCTTCATCTCTATATCTCTCTCTAAGTATATCTCGCTCCCTGCTATGTGTCTCTAACTATGATTCTCCATGTGGAATCTCTTTCTCTCACACAAACACAAAACTTTGTCTCCCGGGGTCTCATTTCTCTCTACTATTCCCATGTGTGCCACTCGCACACCCCTCATACAGAGATGTCTTTCTCTCCTTAGATATGAGAACCTATGACTCTTCCTCTTCAATATCTCTTTCTCACACACAAACACAAACTCTGTCTCAAAGGGTCTCATATTTCTCCATTGTTCTCTTGTATGTCGCTCACACACACCCTCTGTCCCTAGAGATATCTTGCGTTCCCTCGTATGTCTCTCTAGCTATCACTCTCGTTGTGAAATATCTTTCTCTCTCGCAGACACAAAACTCCATCTCTCTGGATCTCATTTCTCTCTGATATCTGTTTGTTTGTGACTCACATGCACTCTCTCTCTATCTCTCTCACACCCACACACATAACCCAGCCTTCTGATCCACTTGACTCCTATCTCTAACGCACACTAGCTAGCATCTTTATCTTTCTGTTTATCTGTTTCCCCATCAACCTTCTTTCTTGCCCTCACTCTTGATTCCTATCACGCACACTACATATGTTTCTCTCTACATGCAGTCAAGTGCCCTCTCACACACATATATAACTTCACCCTTTGAACCACCCGACGGTCATCTCCAACACCCAAACTAGCGGATGTCCCTCTAGCTAGCATCTCCATCTCTGTATCTATCTGTAGTTTCTCTGTCAACATTTCTTTCTCGCACGGAGTCTTGCTTCCTATCACCCACACTATATATGTCTCTCCATACATATGCATTTATTGGTTGGTCTCTTTTGCACAATCGTTGCGCCTCACTCCCTCTGCTCACCATAGATGCATGCTCCAGCCCACGCCACTATCTCTTAAAGACAAAAACACATGCTCAATTGTCGGGCCTTCTTCCCTGCATTCTCACATGCATGCATATTGTCATACCGATCCGTCTCTCCCATGCCGTTGATCTTATGATTTATGTCTTCTTTCTTTTATCTCGATCATGTGTGCGCGTTCACACACACATCCCATGTATACATGTATACCTCTCACACATGCACGTTCAAGGTCTCTATGTCTCCATACGTAGTTAATTACCCTCAATCCTAACGCCACATCAAATTGTTCTCCTCTTTTGTGCACATAACTTTTGCCTAGATGGGTAAAACACACACTCACGCTTAACAATCTCCTTCTAGCTACCCCCCGCCCCGCCTCTCATTCTTCCCCTATATTCCCGAAACCAATAAGACCATCCCTTTGTTTAATTCCTGCCTACATGCACCATCGATATATAGTAGTCTTCCTCGGTGTCTCTCGAACAAACACGTTCTCTCGATGTCGACTCCTCTCACGCCGCACACACCTTCTCTTCCCTCTCACGGGCATTTCTCTCTCGCACCCCATCGTTGGTGGCCTCTGCCATACACATCACCTCTCTATGATGAAGCCATGCACACTTAAATTACATCCGCCACAGAGGACCCCCCGACACACACACACACGCACACACACGCACACACACACACACACGCACGCACCCCCCCCCACACACACACACACTAAGACTCCATCTCTCTCTCACACACACACACAAACACACACACACATGCACGCACACACACTAAGACTCCATATCTCTCTCTCTCTCTCTCACACACACACAAACTAAGACTCCATCTCTCTCTCTCTCTCTCTCTCACACACACACACACACACACACCCCACACATACACTAAGACTCCATCTCACACACACATGCTCTAGGCGGAGCATTTGTTCCTACCACCCTTCATCCAACCAAACCCTTATGATAAACAATCACCTTTATTTACTTGCATAACATGGACAAATTCCACTTTACTTTAGTAGTCAGCAAACTTATCATCTGTACCCTTATAAAAAAATGAGTTGGCGGTGATGGTGTGCCTGCCATCTTGTAGTACAGACCGTATGATCTATATCTAAGGATAGAAAGCAAACTATGATAATTTTACAAAAGATACCCGCACCTCTCTCCACATCATTATCTCCTGCAACCTCATTGCTCAACAACTAAAAAAGGAATAAGTCTCTGGAACAATCTAGCATGCATGGTGGCCGCTGCCGCCTGCCGGCGCCGTCCATCCCCATGCCTCCGCCCATTCCGACCACCAGTCACGACCACGCTCCACTCCTCCTCACCTTATCTCAGATCTTTCATTTTTTCGATGACATTCTCGAGATACCGGTTTTCCGATAAAATTCTCGAGATATCATTAGTCTTTACACATGGGATTACTCCTGCATGGGTCAATCACAACAGGTGTTTTGTAAAAAAATGCATATTGATGTTCCGTGCAATGCACGAGAATCTTGCTTGTAATTATATAACGCAAATCACGAGCAGGAAGTGACATTTTTTTGACACAACCACGTTAACATGGCTATGTAAATCACTAGCTAAAGTAAATACCATTATACTTATATCCCGATGCAAAAGGTTGAGTACATGTCCGAAGAGTAGAGTCGCACACACGCACTCTGTCTCTCAGAATCTCTCTCACACACACCAGTTACGTGACACCCACTTAAGCAGACACATATGTTACAATTTGTGCACCCGCGGGTACACGTGATGCTGCGCATTTATTTAAGCCGGAAGGCGAACCCAAACAGTAGCTGCATTCATTCCCCTCCCACCACCTCTTCTCTGGTCGCCGTCTCCCAGTAGCCATGGGCCGGCCGAAGGTAACAACGTACGCCATACTCCCGCCGGAGCGGCGCTTTAATATGGAAATTTTAGTGGTCATGCATGCATCTTTTTGTGCTAGCACTCCTATATAAGGGTTGACCGGTCGCTTCCGCTGGACGTCTTGGGCGGTGGAAGAGGAAGGAGAAGGGAAGCGGGCTGTGGAGTAACGTTTTTTACCACAATTTCTAAGGAAACTGAGTGCAATAATTGAGTAGTTTTGCAAACTACTAGTACTACACCTGAAACGGTTGAAAACCTATACTCCCTTGCCAGCGCGCCCTTCCCGCGTGACACAGTCAGCGTCTCCCTGGAGCGCCAGTGCTGCATTAATGCCCGGCCAAAGCGGAGGCGACCTCTCACTGGCGCCGGCTTTGAAGTGGCGCGACGGTCGAGAGAGCGCCGCTTCCCGGTGCACGCGACTGCTCCGCGTCGAGACTGGCCATAGGCCCTGTTTGGATCCATGGGTTAGAGTTAGTTTGAGCTAGTTGGGGCTCAAATAGCCCTAAAGTATCCAAGCATGAGGGTTTAAATTGGAGCAAGTTGCACCGAACCCACCAAAAAACTATCCCACCCAAGAGGTGCTAACTGGAGATAGTTCTCATTGGCACCACTGAAAAATCACTTTTCTCTCTCCATGAAGTGCATTTATTGTCAATCTAACCCTGTCACCCAAACACCTCATTGGCTACAGTTAGTTCAGGGTTAGTCATGAGTTAGTCTAACCTCTAGCTAAGTTAGAGTATCAAACAGGAGCAGTATAGGACATGCAAGTTGCTCAAAGCATACAGGCAAATTTGTACGTGAAAGGATTTTTTTCTTTTTGAAAACGGAACGTGAAAGGAATTTTTTTAGAATGCTCTTGGCATGTCGCTAACACGTGATAGTTAACCGACCTTAGTAGACGGCAGAAACGCCAGCCCGCCGCACTTTGATAGAGACGAGGAGGGAGAAGCGATACAGGTCGCTGGATTACTAGAGATAGGTGTCGCACAGAAGCCAAGAAATATGGTGATAGCGTGGGTTAGCCATGTACTACTATGATGTAACTACACTGGGCTGCCGTGTTTCGTACTCTTCGATCCAATCGTGGAGATGATTGGTTAATTTTATATCGCTGAATAATATTAAATATTATGGGTGCAGACGCTCCACCACGAGGTTCCTTGCTCCTTCTCGGTCATCCGGTATCTATGTTCTTCCACTCTATTTTTTTACGTGAGCTTTTTTCATCCTTTTGCCAACACGCGAGACATCTAGCATCAAGCTGCACGTGTTATGCAAGGATCGTTCCATCTATATGAAGAACACGTGGGACTGGAACTACGAGACGGACATGTACCCGTGGTGGACGACGAACCTGAGTAATGTAGCGCAGTAAGTGAAGTAGAAAGGCACAAATGGTATGAACATGCGTGGCATATAGGGTGTGTTTGGTTGCGTTCTCGTCTCAGCATACTTGTTCCCTCTTCATGCATGCTCAACTCAACACCCTTCTTCATGCATGCTCTCTTCATGCATGCTTCTAGTGTATTTGTGCTAAACTAGTGTGGACTCATGCACCCTCCATGCACTCTACCAAACACCCAAAAGTAGGTCGAGAAGGGAACTCTTGGGCGGCATTTGTCTCTTACTACGTACTGCCACTAAATGTTGTACATGCAATGCACGGTGATGTTATGGAGTACGTGCCTAAGTACTCTACTACTACTATATTAGTTGGAGGCACATATTAACTTTTATATTTGTTTACGTGTATGCCTCGAGACCTTCCAACTAGACGTGTCTTTCTCTCCAGGTCGCACTTTGTGTCGTTCATACCACCAAGTACTACTACGTGTGGTCTCCGACCCAGAAGTGGAAGAAGTGGAGACGCTCTACCACACTGTTTTTTTACGTTGGGCTCTACCACGCTGTTCATGTCCCACTCCTTTCGCTGACGTGTGGGACATCCAGCACGTGCCGTGTTTGGCACCCTTCGTCGTAAGAGTTGAAACGCTAGCATTCATCAGAAATAAAAAATAATTATAAATCGGCAGTGATACTATTTTTTTTGCGAACCAATCAGCAGTGATACTATACCACGCGGTTTCCTTGCTCCTCGATATTGGAAAGAATACTTTCGTTCGCCAACATGTGGGAGTCGACCATCCTGGTCCACTTGCCATGCACGCAGAACTCCAAGGGAGAGTCACCCAGGTTGTCGTGCCGCAGTAGCAATGACTAATGAGCCGTCAAATCACAGGCCCACTTCCCACTTTGAAGTTGCTCGGACGAAGGAACCATCATGACTTCGTTGAATTCCGCTTCTTGAAGAAAACTACTGTACCAACAGTATTGCTAGGTATAGTAGTTACTCCAATAGAGGCCTCCTTTCGTTCATAGGATAGGTATATGAAAATCATAGGAAGTGAGATGACATGCATCTCAATTCCTATAGAGAAAGAGATGCCATTTGATGCTCAGGATAGGAATTTTTCCATTTAGTCTAGGCTAATGTATGGTAATTTGCTCTAAAAACTGCAGTAGTAACTAGTAGTATTGGTACATGCTCGATAGAGACACACACACTAACTACTAATACTACTACTTCTCACATGCTGGCCAGACGCCGTCGTTCTCCTTCCCGGCTTTGTCGGCGACACCCCATCGTGCTAGGATCTCCGCTGACCTCTCCGCAGCAGCGCGTGCATCCTTTTCTTTCTTACGGCGGTGGGCCTCTCTTTTCTTGAGTGCTTTCTGACTTTTCCGCTCCCTCTGTGCGGCTTTGGCCGCCTCTTGCTCTACCGCCCATTCAGCCTTGGCATCTTCAAATTCCTCCCACATAGTTGTGAGGTTGCGAGCGGCGATGAACTCGGCACGGCGGGATGCCATCGCTTCCCTACCATTTTGTGTGCGGTCGTGGGCAGCGAGGAACCTGGCGCGGCGGGATGCCATTGCTGCCTTACCGGTTAGTGCGCGGCACGGTGGCATGAACGACGCTTGGTGAGAGCTCTGGGGTGGAGTGGCCGGACAACCGTATAGTGCATTGGTTTGTCAAGAGCTCAAGGACAGAAGACGAAGCAAATTTGGATTCCCCTTCAATCCTGGTCATTTATTACCGAGTAAAATGCATTGGCGGTCATGGAACTTGTCTTGATAGCTCACTTTGATCATTGTATATGAGATATGGTGATTATACGGTCACTGGCTCAGCATATAGCTCCGTATTTGTCTGGTTGACCAGTCAAACAGTCCGCATGCGCCTCATCAGCTCGTGTTCTTTATCTATCTACGCGGGCCTACCTATCAATGGAGAAAGAAATACTGTAAAAACCAAAATTATGCGTATGTGGGGAATCAAACCATGGACTCGTCGCTGCAATGCACCCTTGCCAGTCAAATGAAAATGAAATACTTCACGTCAGACACTCACGCTCACGCTGTCAAAGCATGCTAATGCATGCACGTCGCCCTCTAAATCAAAGTCCTGCTCATGGCGCAACGCAAACGGCGAGCCCATCACCTGCGCGCCCTGGCGGTGCCTGACATTACTGTTTAGACGTTTGATGGAGGCCTACGTGAACGCTGAGCATGTATTCACCTGGCTCAACACCAATGGTCATACTCGGACCGCCTTGCTCATGTATATCGTCCATCACAACGACAATCTATAAAACAGCCTAAGCTAGAGAGGGTACTATGGTAGTATGGTATGGAGTATGTACTATCGTGAGCGACGGATCTTAGTGCCACTGCACACCGAAACCC
This sequence comes from Aegilops longissima, assembly GCA_021605205.1. Lineage (NCBI taxonomy): Eukaryota > Viridiplantae > Streptophyta > Magnoliopsida > Poales > Poaceae > Aegilops > Aegilops longissima. The sequence continues at coordinate 70,005 of JAHIAM010003185.1, forward strand.
CTTCCGTCGCTAGCGCGCGCTTCCCGCCTGAAATGGTCACCGTCTCTCCAGAATGTTAATGCCGCATTCACCGGACTTAACTACAGGTGCAATTGGTGTGTCACTGACATGCGGGCCAGATGCCCGTTGGGCCCACATGTCAAGAACTCCAAACGCATCTGATTAAGTCATCAAGCAGCGCCCGCATTCACGCCCGACAAACCTACTCCGACGCCAGTTGTCCATCCGTGTGCCGCGGCTCATTGCCATTCGCCCGCTATATTAACTTGAGCCCCAGCTCCCAGCCATAGCCAAAGACCCACACTTATTCTCCTCCGGTCCCTTCCTTCTGTCGGCACCACTTAAACCATGGCCTCCTGGCGCTCCGAAGCTCTCTTGGATGTACTGTCGCAGGATCAGACGAGATACATCGGCGGCTCCGCTCCGGGCACGCTCCGAAGCTTTGTTCGACGTACTGTCGCAGGAGCAAATGAAGGAGATCGCCAAGACCCGCCGCCGCCCGCCGCCACGACCACGAAGCCGGTGTGTGCGCGGGCGCAGCTGGCAACGAGGAAGAGTAGTACACGGTAGGTCGCTGCCGCTCTGGTCCCGGAAAGGCCACCGCTACTCCACTCAGTCGACGCCAAGCTTGGTGGGGTAAACATCGGCGACGATTAGCGCCTTGACGGCGACGTGAGGCGGAAATCTTCAGAACCTTGTGCTCGGAGGAGGAGGTTATCGAGGCGGATGAGGAGGAGGCAAAGGCAATGGCCGGCTTTCTCGTGTTCATGGCGGACATGGTGGTCGGGCGCCATGGCGATCGTTTAGATTAGGTTCTGATGAGGTTTTAATACGGTTTGTGCGAAATATGTAATGAATTTTGTCCAGTTTGTAGGAAAAGTTTTTGAAATGTAATGAATTTCATCCGTTAATGTGAAATTTGCTTTGTTTGCACAATTTAAATCCGGTTAGTTCATATAGTTGTCGAAAGGTATGCGGGCAGCATCGGATGGCATCCATCGGTGTCCTCGGACAGATGCGGTGTAAATTTGTGGGCCAGCACTGGAGATGCCCTAACTATCATGCTATAATCGCTAACAATCCTCCATTATTTGGTAGGGAACAGTTATCCCTCGATCAAAATCAGATCCTGGTGTTTCGCACTCCTCCCGCATAAGAGTGTAAACTCTTGCTTACATAAAAATGGAGCAAGTGGACGGCACTGTAGCACGTCATATCACTCGAACTAGCCCGCCTAACGAGCGGGAAAGCTCCACCCTCGTCATTTTGTTCTAGATTTCTATAGATCGATCGCGCGAAAATGTTACGCTTCGCAAGTTCTAAAGGAAAAGGCGGCACACTTACGACTCGTACGCGTCGCAACCCCGACAGTCCGGCTCACACGACGCTCACCAGAGGGGACACGCATTGTCTTGCAATTTCACTGACATGTGGGACCGTAATTGAATAAACCGTCGATAGCCGAAATCTAATCGCTCGGCGGTTGTCGGCTGAGAAGAGAGAAACGGGGGAGGGAGAAGAGATCGCTCGCCCGCCACTCACGGACTCCAAGAAATATATGGTGATAATGTGAGGTGGGCCATGCTGGAGTCCGGACCGCTTCCGGAGCCCGCTCTCACCACTCTGGCCCCTCAAGACGCTAGCTGCCCGTCGCACGCATGCATAGCAAGTAGTACTCCTTATGTGGAAGAGAGAGAGGCATTGACAAAGTCAAGGAGTGGGCTCTGCAAGAGCCCGTCTCTACACGTGCTCCTAGGTATAAAAAAATAATTCTAAAAAAAGGCATAAAAAACAATTGTGACTTAAAAAAAGAAAGGTAAAAAACATTTGAGAGGAAATAGATAGAGAGAAAGTGAGAAAAAGTTGTAACCTGGGCATTACATGAGGAAGGAGGGAGTGGTGCACATGCCAAGTTCACTGGGCTGCCGTGTTTCACACTCCTGTGTCGTAACAGTGGAGACAATAGCTTTCATCAAAAATAAACAATGAATACTTGTTGCTCGTCCTCTATATCAGAAAGAATACTTTCATTCACTGACATGTGGGACGTCGACCAACCTGGTCCACCTACCATGCAAAAAATTATCCTGGTCTACTCCGGTTGTATCGCAGGCCCAACCTTTCCCACTGTAAGTTGTTTGGACGAAGGAACCATCCTGACTTCGTTGAATTCTGCTTCTTCAAGAAAACTTACTGACCCGCAATACTTCTACCACACGCGAAGACTGGACGACACTGTACCACGTCATATCACTGAAACCCACTAGGCCAAACTAGCCCGCCTAGGTCATCTATTTTGGAACGGAGGAGTACGTCTCAAGACCTTTGCTATGATTTTGTGTTGCACGTTCTCTGTACTTTTGCTACGATTTTCCTACCCTATGAACCAAATGAGGCCTGAATGTATGTCGACTATTGTCTGATCGATCGCTAAGGCTGGTCGTAATGGTAGTATCATAGCTAGTATCATGCATGCCAACTAGGCAATTTTGATCATGCGTCATAGCATTAAATGAAGAAAGAGAGAGTGTAGTATCATATCATGATACCGTATCATATTAAATGCTATGCTACTTTGTGTCATGCATGGCAATAAATAGAGTACTACATGATACTAATATATGATACTATGCATTAGGGAGGTAGTATCATACACTAGTATCATATGCATGATACTAGTATATGATACTCCCCATTACAACCAGTCTAAGCATACAATTTTAGGAGCTAGGGCTATTGGTCGATCGACGAGGGATAAGTATAAGCGTGCCACGAGCTCATCAGCCCCAACGTTTCTCTTCGGTGAATGTTTTGCAAGTACTATAGCTCGCACAGTAGCTAGCCTACTAACACCAAGAATCATCAAACAAGCCCTGCTGATATGATAAACAGTTCAAACTTACATCTAAGCATGCCATATATTACATCAAAAGCTGGTGAGGATACATCTGTTTCCATAACGCGGAGAGGGTTCGCATGATTCATCGCATGATTCACTATCAAACAAAAGTAGCAAGATCCGCCCACACAAGACAGTGCACTAGCCCTAAGATGGTTTGATAACACGCATCGTTCTAGTAATTAAACACAGGGCAATGAAAACTACCCTGAAGGATTAGCGCGGCCAACTATTTCTTGTCATTGATCTCTCGGCAATGACCACAAGACGGACAACGGCATGGGAATCGATTTACGGGCGATGTCCACGGGATCGACAGCGACATCGAATCGATCTCTAGGGCGATGTCCACAGGATGGACAGCGCATCGAAATCGATCTCGGGCGATGCCAACAGACGGGCCACGACATCGGAATCATCAAGGACGCCCACCGCACTGCACAACCCTAACATATTAGCAAGCACATTGCAAATAATCAAAACCACAACTATGGTAATAAGCCATTATTTTTTACCTTGTGCAGCTCACGGGGATCTCATCCCTCCGGGGCCATCTCCTCGCCCTCGATGGGGCCATCACCTTGCTGTGGGAATACCGCTTCTCAACGGCGACTATCTCCTCAAACTCGGTCTTGAGCCTAACATAGGTGGCAATCGAGTTCTGGAGTAGGCACGGTGGGGCCCTTGCTGTTCTTCCAACTTTCTTTGAGGAGTTCGTCCGCCAACGCCCTCAACTCTTTGGCAGTGCTTGTTTCTTGGAGTTCTTCGTCTCCATGGGTTGGCCCGCTTCCTGGAGATCGCTGTCTCCAGTGGGTTGTCCGTCGGCAACTCTTTGCCTAGTGCTCCAGGATCCATCAATGAACTGATGAACAAAAAGCAATCGAAAGGAAACCACAATCGCAATGAAAACGGGAAAATAATAGGATGTGAGAATCGGTCGGTGCTTCGCAAAAAGAAGATTCTTGGAATGAAAATATAGCAGCATAACTAATTCGCCCACCTTTCCTTCGTCGGTACAAAAGAAAAATGGCAGAAGTGAGTAGCCTGGAGTGAGGTTTTCTTCAAGAAAGGGAAGAAAGGGCTTGAACGAGCATTCCAATGAAATGATGGTTGCTTCGTCTAGTCCAACTTGGAGGCCACCTTACCACTGCTGGTAAAGGTGTGGGTTTTGTGATATGACGGGTCATGACGGCCACACCGGGGTGACAGGTGAGTCTCGACTGTAGCACCTCGCTGTGATTTGGTGGATGGCACACGGGCTCGGATGCTTTGAAATGTCCCGCATGTAGATAGAGCGACTAGTCAGATAGGAGTGCTCAATATTGTGCACCGCGACCAAGGCGGAGAGGAAAACGAGAGAACTACGTAATTAATGCATGAGTTTAATTAGGGTAGTTTTGTAAAGTATAGATACATTCCTCCAATCGCAAAATTCCTTGGTTCATGAGATTTGAGATTTGGGCCCTATAAACTGAAGGAGGAGTATCGCACGGTGTAGTCTAGTCACTTGTTGAAATCTCTAGAAAGGCAAATACTCCTTTCCGGTTTACAGGGCTATACTACTCCATCCGTCTAGGTGTGTAAGTCATCTTACGAAAACCAAATAGTCCCAAAACACTTAGGCGCGTTGCATTAACTTCTACCTTGTTTCTTGTTTCTTGACATATCAACCAATAAGAGATGAGAGGTGTGCATGCTTTTAATGACTTGCAATGGCTAGTTCATTGCATGCAATGCTATTAATTAGAAAATAAACATTGGTGACCCCAGGAGGAAACGGTGCAGAATGAATATCAACCAATGGATAATGGAGTTTAATTTTTGAAACAATAGCAATTTTGTCTCATGCAAGAGCCTGGCTAGTACTCCAAGGAACCGCACCACGCGAGCGTTCGCAACTGCCACGTTCGGGTTGCGCTTGGCTCTTCGCCTCTTCGGGAAGACGAACAATGATGTTACTCCTACTTCTACAGTATCGAATCCATTGCTGCATGTCCTTCCACCTCATGCGGGAGGGATAGCGTGTAGCTCAACATGGCAATGGGTACCTGCTACCCGCGAACCTGGCGGGTAAAAATCCTATTAGGGTAAGGGTATGGGAAATTAAAATACCCATGGTTTCTAAATGGGAAAAAATCATACCCAACAGGTATGGCGGGTACGGGTATGGGAAGGCAATACCCATACCCGCGAACCCTCAAACCCATGTAATAATAACCCTGTCAAGTAGGTCCCATGTGTCATTGACTTAGATGAAAAAAAAACCTAAGCTACCAAAATGTGTGTCGAACTTAACTGGCTAAGATGACTTATGTGTGTGCGCTGAAATGTTGAAATGTGATGTTTCTATGTGCTGAAATGTTATATAAATGTGCTGAAATGTTGTATATGTTCTGAAATTTTGTATAAATGTGCTGAAATGTTATATATGTGCTGAAATATCATATATTTGTGCTGAGATGTTGTATATATGTGTTGAAATATTGTATATATGTGTCAAAATGCTGAAATATAAATGCTCAAGTATACACGCCTAGTTGGGTATTTTTACCCGCTGGTATTACCCGTACCCAGCCGGGTACGGGTATGGGACGGTTTGAAACCCGAGGTGCAGGTACGGTTACGGGTATGGGCAAAAAAATGAGACGGGTACGGGTATGGGCACCTAATACCCATACCCAAACCCTACGGGTGCCATGTTGGCGTGTAGCGTAAGCTTCTACTTACTGCTCCTGCCTTTGCGTCTATGACAGGTGGGCCCAACAGGTGGTTGGCCCTCCTGTCATGCAGCCAAAGGCAGGTGCAGTTAAGGCACCGGAGTTCAGTCCGCGAGGGAGAGGGCGTTGTACTAATCAAATTTCTCGGTCTTGTACGAGTTGACGCGACACATCAAAGCACTGCACTCTATATAAGTCTTTTTACACATTTCAAATGGGCTACTTCGTATGTAGGAGTAGACATATTCTGCTTCATATGTACTCCCTCTGTTCCAAAATATAAGTCTTTTAAGAGATTCCACTATGGACTACATACGGGGTAAAATAAGTGAATCTACACTCTAAAATATGTCTATATACATCTGTATGTAGTTTGTACTGGAATCTCTAAAAAGACTTACATTTAGGAACGGAGGGAGTAGTCACTTGTTGCAATCTCTAAAAAAGACTTATATTTGGAAACGGAGGGAGTACAACGCATGCATGCATGCCGTGACTTTCCTTTTGATACTTGCATGTGTTGATTTGATGCACCTTGCCAAATTTTGACTATAAATTTAACTAACCAAATTTTCATGCATGTCACAAAAAATTACGGGGCTGTTTGGATTGTGACTATGTTTGTCTTATGTTGCCACATTATTTTTCCCACACTTGCCACACTTGCCTAACCTGAGTTGCTCAAATTGTTAGACACACTTTGGCTTGCCTAAGGGAATCTTGCCACAATTTTTGTGTCTATGACATGTGGGGTTCACTGCTAATAAAAAAATTGTCTTAGGTGTGTATAATTAATAAAAAAGACTTATATTTAGGAACGGAGGGAGTAGAAAATATAAATAATAATGCATGTTGGGGCAACCCACGTTTCCGCTAATTTTAGCCGTGAGCTTGTTCACAATTTTTACGAGGGGGTGGTTGTTCATTTAATGGAAGGACTTGTAGTACCAGACTTGAACGATACAAAGTGCGACCTGGCACACCGTAACACCACTTGGAACAAGCAGGTAGCTATCTCAAAAAACAATCAACAACTAAAAAAACCGCGACCTGGCATGTAGTAGTACACAATTTTAAACGATTGTTTTGATGGAGTGAAAAAGGAAAACTACCCCACTACGTATATATAGGCCGGAGCCTCCGTGCTTGCTCTAGGGTTGCTCTATTCACACACTCTCATCCTCTCCAGATCTAAACAAGATAGGGGTAGTAACACTGTCTTTCTCCCTTCAAAAAACACTGGCTTTCTATCCTCACCGCTGGTTACAGATCCGACGTAACCCCTCCACCGTGAAGGGAGGAGGGCAGCGTTTAGGCCGTCGTTGACAGCGAGGAGGAGACCCACCGCCGCCACACCATTATCTCGGCGGCGCCGACGCGGGAGGTCCTCCAATCCCTTCGTCGTTGCCTATGGGCGGATCCGGCCTCCCGCCGCCCACCTATCCACATCCCGACGACCTTCAGGTATATCTTCGTTTGAAACCGCCTTAGCTCTACTTCCCAGCTCGCTACGTCGTTGCATGTGCATCATTTTCTACCTCTCAGCCCCTCTCGATCGGATGGTCCAACATCACATTTTTTTCTATTGTTACAGGTAAAGCTACTTCATGGAGTCGAATCTTGTACTCCCTCCGTCCGAAAATACTTGTCATTGAAATGGATGTATCTAGATGTATTTTAGTTCTAGACACATCCATTTTGATGACAAGTGATTCCGGACGGAGGGAGTACTTGGTTCAAACAAGAAATAAAGTGGGGGTGGGGGAATTTAGTATGTACACCGGACTTGGTACAAACAGGAAGGAAAGGGGGTGAAAGTAGTACAGACTGGTCATCCAACCTGTCTCTTGGTCGAAAAGGGAAATATAGGGGTAACGCTGTACACAGTGGTATGACCAGGACTAGATTTGCTATCCACACATAGGAGTAGGTGGCTAGAGTGAAAAAAAATGGGACCATCCCAGATATGTTTCTTGGATGTTTGTTTCTCGGGGCAACAAACTATGAATCACCACTTTATGCCCCTGTTTACGTACATGGTGCTGGACTGCTGGTGCACCCACTGTCCCATGCCCTTATACCAAATATTTAGGCTCCGTTCGAAATAAAGGGGCAGAAAACATAGCTCTTGATGAAAATAGAGGAATAGGAAAGGAATGTAGGTATAAAACTATGGAACAGCGAACCAGAGGAAAGTCTCAAGAGAATGTGTTCGGATGGACTACAAAATGTACAGATTTGTTTTTTTACAGTAGCATGCTTGGCAGTATGAGATGCTATTTGTTTATTCAGCTGCACAGTGACTACTCTTGTCCTCACCTCACTACCACACATAGGTTGATATTTTTATTCCGGCAACACAGCACAGCAACCTGTCTAACGCATGGGAGCGAGCGCCTGCCTCGGCTTCCGTGACAAAAAATGAGCAGCGTGGATGTTTCTAATCCTATGGAATCAAGATTACTGCACCATCTTTCCTATGAAACACTATTCACCTTTCCCGTGTTCCGAACGGTTGGAAGGGAAAGAATACCGTAAGAATTGTGTTCCAACGAAAATCCTGCACCAAACCTGTGAACTGAACGCAGCCTTAGCTGTTCTTAATCTAATGTCCCTGGTAAAAATGAAGCCATGCCACTGTTATAAGCCATGATAGGTTTAGCCAAAAAAATTGCATGTAATTGTTTGAGACTCTAATTGTTTCCTCTGTGCCTCTTTGTGCAAACAGGGATATCCAATTCACTTGATTGCTGTTGTGACCTTTTGGTGCACTGCACAAAACTCTTCTTAAGAAAAGTGACTTTTGTGTTGTTTAACTGGAATGTCAGAATGGAACAGTTGGTTCATTTTGGTGGAACTGCACAAAGGGAGATCTGTGTTCCAATCCTCATCATCCATATTGGTGCCATAACCTTCCTTTAGGTAAGAATGATATTTAATGCATGTGCCCATCTCTATTTTCCGACTGCCATGAGAAAATAATGTTGTTTTTTACTAGTACACTTGTACTCCCTCACTGACAAAACCAATTCTGAATTAGAAGGCCAATCATGTACTTGGTTTCACCAACTAGTGAGGAGAAAGAGAAACAGAGCATGAAGAGGAAGAAGAAGAAGAACAAACAGTGCCAAGGCGATCTTGTTGAAGCCAGAGGCCTCAGTCGAGGCCATTCAAGGGCTCCGGCAACGAGTACCTTACATGTGAGACGATCCTCCAGGGAGCCCTTCCACTTCTGTTGTCTCACTTAATTAATTAGGAGTACTTAAGTACCACTAATTTATTACTGCCTAATTTTCCTGTTGGAGTTAAACAAATCTTTAGTAGGACCCTATGTTGAATCATGTACGTGTGTATGTTTGTCTATGGAGGTGAATCATGTGGTGGAGCAGGGAGGGAATATTATTAGTGTCATGACATAATAGTGCTATTGTTTTGTATGTCAATTTATCGCCATTGGTTCAATGAGGCAATGTTTTGCGTATTGTCCATCATGAATTTGATGCTACTGTTTGAGTAATATGCTAATGTCTTCCTATCCTTTCTCACTAAGCTAATGAAGGTTTCACCTTGTTCCTACTTGTGCAAACAGGGATCATGTTGTGCCAATCATACATTTTAGTGGAACTACACAAGACAATACAATGAACTGTATCCCAGCCAGTGCTTTAACTCTGCTGGAAGTTCTTGATAATCTTTCAATATAATCTCAGCACTGGTAAACAAGAGTGATTTCAACCATACATTTGAAGTGCACAAAAATATATACTATTGTGTGATTCCAGTGAGTACTTTATCATCTCTTATGGGACTACATGAATAAGCTTTTTTCTTAGGTTGGTATGGGCCTAAGGCCTTCATCCATATTAGTTTGTTGTCATCTATATTTGTATCATGCTACTGTCATGAGAAACTCCTTTATATTTGCATGTTAAAGTTTTGCAACCTATGATAAATGGCAATGCTTTGAGTGTTGAGTTGAGCTAATTGGCACTGATTAAATAAACTAATACCTCTCTTTAATCAAGCCTACTATGTTGCTAACTTTACCCATTAAGATAATGCGGGTGCTTCTATTTGTTAGTGTATGTTTCATCAACTAGTCCCACTATTACAGTAATCTCACTCTCTCAATATATGTGCCAACAGGGATGCTCGATTTTGGTGGAACTGCACAAAAACTTTGGGTGCTTCATTGCCTCGACAGCTTCCATCCTTTCTTGTCAGTCGCTAATCTCCGCTTGCTTTCTTCCTTTGCTGTCAGTCGCTTAGCTTATCTCGGCTTCCAGTCAAAGGGATATGCTACCTCACACATGTTGGTACTGGTCTTTATCCTGATTATCGTGCCTATCATATGTATTGGTAATTTGGTATTGTGCTACTGTTTGCCGATTTCGTAAAGGACTAATTTGGAGCCTGAACTCACAGGAAAATCATTACATCGGGTGATTTCAGTAGAACTGCACAAAATGATCAGATGAACAGGTACTTATGCTGCTGCTATGTACTCCAAAGTTCACTCAGACAAGCATCAATGTTGACAAGAAGTGACTATATTCATTCGAGTATCAACCGGCGCCAACCAATTGTCAAACTCCAAGTATTAGGAGAGTGAACGCCAAAAATATTGCTTGGTGCATAGCCCAGAAAAACGCAGTCCAGTCTTTGGTCCCAACTTGTGCCTTTTGGTTATCGGCACATATGGTAGCGAACTATATGGCATGGAGTCTAAAGATTCCAGACAAGTTGGTTGACGCGTATATTCATCTGGCACTTAATCAGTCTGCACGCCAAGGATGCTCCATTTCAGTTGAACTGCACAAAAATTTGGGTGGTTCATTTTCTCAACCGCCTCCTTTCTTGTCTGCAATGTAGAATTTTTGCGAGATACAGGACCAAGATGAGCTAGTAAACTAGTTGGATGAAAGTAGTGGCCAAGTTTCTCAAACCTCCCTCGGCACGAGGCCAGTATTTGAGGATAAACCTATAAGCAAAGTTCAGATTGTCTGTGCTGCCTCTTATGTACTCGAAAGTTTACTCGTACAAGAACTAATTTTAGCAAGAAGTACCTCCAATTGAACACCGCTTACCAGTCTGTACCCTAGGTAATTAAAGTTCGTCCATGGATCATATTGGCTGTGATCTCAATCATTTGGATGCATAAACATACTGAACATGTGTATATCTGAATCTTTTTGTGAATTATTTATGAATATTGTTGTGTGATCTATCAATCATTTGGATGCATAGATATGTTGAGCTTGTGTATATATGAATATTTTGAGTTGTTGATAGTGAATGTTGGCTATGAATATGAACGTGTCCTGTGAGCCTGAGTTTGATATGAATGTTTACCTTTTCTGTTGTATTTGTGTGTGAACTTGTTAGTATGCCTACTGTGGGGTATAAAACGCAGGTCTCTTATAAAAGTAATGATGTGTCCAATTTATGTTTTCCCTTCTAACCACATTATATATATTTATATTATTACTATTATCATATATTTTATAGAGACTTATATATACATTATAAAAACATCCCACGTGTTATTAACTTATAAAAGTAAATGTTTAACGGAAGTTGGCAAGGAAAATCCTGGTTGTTTTTGACTCATAGGCAAGGAAAATCCTGGTGATTGTGTACAAAAGCTTGCGAAGATTTTAAGGACCAATTTAATAATAACGCGCTCATTTTTATTTTGAGCAATAACTCCCTAATTTCTTAATTATATATATATATATATATATATATATATATATATATATATATATATATATATATATAATGTGCCTCTCCGGTTTATTCTTTGATATTAATTGCTCCTTCTAACATAACATTGTATATATAACGAGCCCACCTAATACGTGTATTTCAAGGAATTGCAAATGGGCTGGGATTTCTTAGAAAATATAAATGGGCCTGATTGACGTGAAATTATTTGTTCACCCAGCCTAGCAAATGGACTGTACATTCTAGAAAACATGGGTTAAATATATGCCACATTTTTGCAGGCTGACATGTGGGCCAATAGGTCGAAGCCTCATGAGGCGTTGTCAACTTGGTCAACAAATGATTGTGTTATCCACAGCCATTGGATTTATATCCAACGGCCGGCATGCACCTTCAATCTCTCGTCTTCTTCCTCCAGCGCCGCCGGGACCGCCTGGTCCGGCCTCCGGCGGGTAGCGGCTCTGCTTAGCATGCATCGCTGCGAAGCGAAACCCCACCACCAGCCAGGCTATCCCTCCACCCCTCGACACCTCCTGTTATTCTCCACAGACTACAGCCCCACGCTGCAACAGAACCAGTTATAACCCTTCTCCTCCTCTCAATCTGCGACTCCACTGCCGTGTTTTCCCATCTCTGAGTCATTCCCGTCCGGGGCCTCGCCGTCGTCCACCGCCATGCTGCGTTCGGTGCGGCGTGGTCAACAAACGAGAGTCATCCTTGTTCCTTACATTCCACCATTCCCACATAAAGATTGAAGCTTTCAACTGTATATTTTCTTCACACTTCTAGAGCTCCTCAAGCATATGGTGGTTCCAAATACCCAAACTATTTGCTATAGAGTGGAAAGCCTGGGAGTGGATTTCTTGATGCTCAGGGTGCCAGATAAGCCACCAAAACCACCTGACCTTAGCAGATGGGTATAACCCCCTGAGAACTTTGCAAAAGTGAACTTTGATGGGGCTTTTTCCCAGATCAGTGGTTCTGGAGGATGGGGCTATGTCATTCGCAATCAGGCGGGTGTTTTCGTTGCTGCTGGCGCGGGTAATTTAGTGCATTTGAGGTCTCCTCTGCATTCTGAAGCAGTTGCTTGTCTCGCTGCTATCGATGGCGCCATCAAGGTGGGCGCAAACAAGATCATCTTCGAGTCTGATGCTTCAGTCTTGGTACAAGCGTTCAACAGCTATGAGTATGACAAGTCGACGATTGGTGTGCTGGTGAAAGAAGCTAGGAGTTTAAGTATTTTAAACTGAGTTTCCCTTAATTTCTCATTCAGCTGGCGGGCTTGTAACGTTGTTGCTCATGAGTTGGCAAGGTTTGGTGTGAGTTGTGAGAATGCAGACTCATTCTGGGAGGGTGATGCTCCTCCATGTATCCTGAACATTATTGTTAGTGATCTGGCTAAAGTTTAATGGAATGCAATGTTCCCATAAAAACGAGAGTCATCGGAAAAGGACTGTATGTGGAGAGCCTGACGGCTGGGACCCACGAGGTCCATGGTCGCACGCAAGGAAAGTTCCTCCTTATTAAGCTGAAAAAAAATGTTTCCTCCACCGACAGCTGGGACCCACGGCTGTATCTTCGCACGAAGGAAGTGCCTCCTTGTTTTGCGAAAAAATTAGTCATCCGTTGATACCGGGACCCGTCGATTTGGTGATCGACTTGTGGGCCTACTAAGCGGACGGTACGCACGGCTTTGTCAACTTAATAAACAAATGATTCTAGCAGCTGGACCGTTGGATGTTAATCCAACAAATGTGTTCTTCTTGAACCTCTCGTCTTGCTCCGCCTCCCGCGGGCGGCACCGCGGCTGTGCTGCCACGCACCCGAACCAGTGAAGTTTCCCACTCCTCTCCATCTACGACTCCACTGCCCCGTCTTCCCCATCTCCGGGTTGTTCCAGTCTAGGTGCGCTCGGCATGGTGTGGTCAACGTGGTCAACAACCAAGAGTCATCGGAAGATGACTATACGTGAGAGGCTGACAGTGGGGACACACCACGCCCATGGATGCATGCATGCAACGGAACGCTGCGAGGTCAACGTGGTCAAGGAATGACTTCCATCAAAAGTATACTGTACGTGGAGCGTCTCAACTGGGTCCACGGCCGCAGCAAGTAAGTGCCTCCTTATTACGCGGAAAATAATGATTCCTCCAACTGACAGCAGGGACCCACTAGACGGGCCACCGTATTTTGCAAAAAAACGTTTGCCCCCTAACTTCTGGGACCCACCTGACGGGCCACCGTATTTCGCGAAAAAAATGTCCCCCCATTGTCGTCACTCGGACCCACCGGAAGTGCCTCCTTATTACGCACAAAAAAATGAATACTCCCCCGGCTAGCTGGGACCCACCTTGGTAGGAGGCTAACTTGTGGGCCTACTAAGTTGACGGGGACGAAGGGCTTTGTCAACTTAGTCAATATGAACGATTCTAGCTCCAGTGACCGTACGATGTCCATCCAACGGCCGTAGTGCTTCTTCAACCTCTGGTCTTCTTGCTCCAGCCGCCCAAAGCAGCGCCGGTCGTGCCGCATGCTCCTGCCTCCCGTGGTCGGCTGTGCTGCCGCGGAGGCCTCATCGCCCCCTACTATTTCCACCGCTGGACAGGCCCTGCAGCAACGACAGCCTCACACCGCAGCCGAACTAGAGAACCTCAGATTCCTCTCCATGCGCAGCTTCCTCTATGCGTCTTCCCGACTCCGTCGCCCCTTCCTAGGCCTCGTCGTCGTCCACCGCCGTGGTGCTCTCCGTGCGGTGTGGTCAATGTGGTCAAGGAATGACTTCCATCAGAAGAGTACTATACGTGGAGAGGCTGACAGCTGGGTCCACGGCCACAGCCCAGTTTTTTTGTGCTTTGCCAAGTAAGTCGCTTTATCGGGCCTGTTGGGCTGCAAATCTTTCAAGACGAGGAGAGCTTTCATTCGGCTGGCCGAGAAAATGGCCCATCAGTAATGAGAAATGGGTTGTAAATTTTTAAAACAAATCAAACCGGCAATTAGTTTCAAATATCTTTTTTTTCATTTCGAGATTTTAAATTACATTAATTTATATGCGTGGAGAATTTGTTGGATTTTATATTGATATAAATTTATTTTTAAAATCATTGAATGTGAGTCGAAATTTCGGTATTATAAACAGTTCAGACCGCACCGAAATATGCAAAATTTCGTATAATTTTTTAACTGTGGCCACAATATGGGATGTAATACTAACAAAAAGAATATGGGCTCCAAAAAAACCTTAATAATTAGAAATGGGCTGTAAATTATTAGAAATAATGGCAGATGGGTTGTATGTTGTTTTCCACAGATTTGAGGCTTTCCTAAAAAAAGGTTGACACACAAGCAGTGACTGTTGGATGGCCATCCAACGGCCGTCATGCTTCTTCAATCTCTGCTCTTCCTGCTCTAGCCACTCAAACAAGCGCCGGCGGGACTGCCTGCTCCCTCCTCCCGCGGCCGGCTCTACTGCCACCCAGGCCTCACCGCCCCACCGTACTCCCATCGCTGGCCTAGCCATCCCTCTACTCACCCACACATGTTGTTATTCTCTAGCGACGACAGACGAACCAGTAAACCCTCGTACAGTCGTACTTCCCTCCGTGTGGGAAACAACTACCGAGTCTTCCCTGCCTCCGTGTCGTTCCTTTTCTAGGCCTCGCCGTCGTCCACCGCCCTGGTGCTCTCGGCGCGGCCTGGTCAACGTGGTCAACGAATCGACATGCATCTGAAGTGGATCAGACGTGGAGAGGCCGATAGCTGGGTCCACGGCCGCATGCAAGGAAATGCCTCCTTATTACGCGCAAAATAATGATTCCTCCACCGACATCGAGGACACACGAAAGGGCCTCTCAGATTTCGCGAAAAAACGTTACCGCCTTGACGACAGCTGGACCCACCAGCTATATCTTCGCATGTATGAAATGCCTCCTTATTACACACAAAAAATGAATACTCCTCGTTAGCTGGGACCCAAAGATAGTGGCAGGCTGACTTGTGGGCCTACTAAGTTGACGGGACGGAGGGCTTTGTCAACTTAGTCAATATGCACGATTCTAGCTCCAGTGACCGTACGATGTATATCCAACAGCCGTAGTGCTTCTTCAACCTCTGGTCTTCTTGCTCCAGCCGCCCAAACCAGCGCAGGTCGTGCCTCGTGCTCCTGCCTCTCGTGGCCAGCTGCGATGCGGCGGAGGCCTCACCGCCCCCTACTACTCCCACCGCTGGCCAGGCCATCCCTCTACTCACCCACACGCCCTATTATTATGCGGCGACGGTAGCCTCACACCACAGCGAACCAGTGAACCCTCGTACTCCTCTACGCGTGGGCATCCACTGCCGCGTCTTCCCCGGCTCCGTGTCGTCCCCTTCCTAGGACTCGCCGTCGTCCATCGCCCTGGTGCTCTCGGTGCGATGTGGTCAACGTGGTCAAGGAACGGCTTCCATCGGACGTGGACTGTACGTGGAGAGGCTGACAGCTGGGTCCACGGCCGCAGCAAGGAAGTGCCTCCTTATTACGTGCAAAATTATTATTCCTCCACCTGACAGCAGGGACCCACCGGACGGGCCACCGTATTTCGTGAAAAAAACGTTTGCCCCTGACTGCTGGGACCCACCAGCTACATATTCGCACACAAGGAAGTGCGTCCGGGCAAAAAAATGATTCGCCCCCCTGACTGCTGGGACCCACCAGCTACATCTCCGCAGGCAAGGAAGTGCCTGACAGTCGGGACCCACCTGGTCGAAGCGTACGTAGCATTTTCATTCTGGTCGTGAACATGTACGTACATATATACGGGTGGATGTAGAGGCGCGCACGTGTCGTAGTAGAGGCGCGTACGTGTCGTAGTAGAGGCGCGCACGTAGCATGTACACGTACGTACAACGGCCAGGGTGCAAGAAAGAAAATACGGCCATGTGTGTGTACATATGGGTGGGGTCTCGAACGCCTACTCGCGCATGCGTACGGCCAGGGCTCGTGTACATGGCTGGGTCGGAACAGAGAAACAGTGTCGTCGTCGTGTTCATGGGGAGGCAACGGAATGCGTCGTGTTCATGGGGAGGCAACGGAATGCGTCGTGTTCATGGGGAGCCAACGGAATGTGTCGTGTTCATGGGGAGGCAATGGAATGCGTCGTGTTCATCAGGAGGCAACGGAACGCGTGGGAGCCAACCGGCTGGGTAGGAACGGAATGCGTGGTCGTGTTCATCAGGAGGGCTTGGACGGAACAGGCGATGGAAACGAGGCCTGGTGTACCGCAGAACGGAGGAAATGGCCTTGTGTTTGACCGGCCACGTTCGAAACGAGATCCTGTTCATCGGGAGGGGTCTGGCGTACCTTAAAACAGAGGAAACGGACCTCCTATGGTCGAAATGGGGGTCCTGTTGATCGGGAGGGGTGTGGCGTACCGCAAAACGGACGAAACGGACCTCCTACGATCGAAACGGGTCCTGTTCATCGGGAGGGTGTGGCGACCGCAAAACAGGACTCCACGGATACTTGTTCATCTCCACCGCCGACCTTCTCCGGCCTCCATGGGCTACCGTCGACCTCCTCCAGCCTCCACGGGCTCTGCTCATCCAGCCTCCACCGCGCTTACTCCACCGCTCATTGCTCAACCACCCTCCACCGCTCACTGTTCATCCAGCCCTCCACACCACGGGTCCTGTTCAACCACCCCTTCACAGCACCCTCCACCGCTCATCGCTCATCCAGCCCTCCACCACACCACGGGTCCTGTTCATCCAGAGGCAACGCCACCGCCATCGCTCATCCAAACCCCCCATAGCGCCATTGTTCATCCCAGGCAAGCATCGATCGGCTTGATTAGCAGCGAGAGCGGCGAATCGCTCGATCGGGTTCGATTAACAACCATCGATCGATCGCTCGGGTTCAAGAATGCAGCGTAGCTGCGGTGCAATCGCCGGGTTGATTAGAGCCCAACGCCTCGCTCGGGTTGATTAGAGCCAACGCCTCGACACACGCCAAGACACGTACGAGAGAAACACGACGCCCCGACCTCCCATCGTAACCGGGAACTCCCAGAAATTTTCCTCGCCCTCGCTTCTACCACGGTTTTCTCCATCATGGACGACCCAAAGATTGTCATGCAGCTGCGTCTCCGGCCCGCCCAGGACAAAAAGCCCATTTTATGTCATGATTTTTTGTCATAGAAGTAGGAGCCCACCATATCTATGATGATACCGGGTTTTGTCACAATTATCGTCATAGAAGTGTCATATGTATGACAGGAAAAAAATTCGTTCGGCCCAAAATGTCACGGATGTGTCTTTTTTTTGTAGTGCAAGTTTGACCTGTTTGTTATGGTTGTTGTCCTCTGCATCATCATGCCGTGTTTCCTAGCTTGCAAGATTCAGAACCAACAAATAAGATCCAAATAATAAGTACAACAAAGATGCCTACACATCTTATTGATTCCCAGCTTGCAAGATTCAGAACCAACAAATAAGATCCAAATAATAAGTACAACAAAGATGCCTACACATCTCATTGATTCCCAGCTTGCAAGATTCAGAACCAACAAATAAGATTCAAATAATAAGTACAACAAAGATGCCTACACATCTCATTGATTCCCAGCTTGCAAGATTCAAAACCAACCCATTAGAGCCTTTTGATAAAGTGAATATCGGGATTAAATCCATCTTGGCTAGCCATGTCATACAATGAGGAACTTGGCGAATGCTCTTGACCGTCACAACATCTGTAGTTGAGTATTCATGTTTGCACAACACAAACAAGAAGAGCATGATTTCACTTTAATAGTGGCCTCCTTGAACTGAACCTGCAGCTCCACTCGGATGAGGCCTGCCTGGAGTTCCATGATTCAATTCATGCGCCTTTTTATGCAGTTCACCTGAAATGAAGCAAAGATTGCATCATTCAGCTAGCAAGAAGTACTTGCTCTCGTGAGCTGGCAGGTTCTTCTTTAGTAGTTGCACTAAAATTGAGGAACATTAAGGTTGGCTGTCTAGCTCATGTAAGGTGCAACTATAATTTTATTATCCTTTTGTGCAGTTCCACTAAAATAAAGTGCCATCATGGTGACAGTGATGGCTCATCTTGCAAAGGCTAATAAAATGTTGCACGAGATTACCAGCAGAACTTGACGGAGATTTTGGAAACTCCAATCACCATTTTGTGCAGTTCCACCAAAATTGAGAGATGTTGCCCACGTGACATTTTAGTTGAACTGCACAAGACACTCATTCCCAAAAAAAGTGTTTTGTGCAGTTCACCAAAAGGAATAGCAACAAGGTGAAATGGATATCCCTATCTGCACAAAAAGATAGAAAGTAAATAGTTGCTGGTCAATAAGAATATACGAAACATATACGAAATGAAAAGAAGCATCTTAATTATGTTCATGGCAATCATGCAAGGACAATAGAAATTTTAAAACGTCAGCAATGCTTCATGTTACCAGAAGCATTACGATCAACAATGAGATTCCTCAAATATGGGATTACTTTAATGGTGGCATTGCTTGTTTACTAGATACAGTAAATCTACAGCAGCTAAAGTGTTGGTTGAAGGGCATGGGACCGTGGGGACACCAGGACACTCAGTAGCGTAAAGGAGCAACTTACTTATCATACTGGGGAAAACAACAGGAGTGCCATTTGTAACACAGTTTAATTGCATCTTATCACTGGAGGCATTAGATTAACAATAACACGGGTTAGACATGTCCCTAAGGTAACAATATGATCACTTCATTTTACATGTGCCCTTACATTAACAACAGCAAAAGGTTGGTATAAGGACATGCGACAGTGGACGCATCAGCACAATGTACCAACAAGGAGGCATAAAGTGGTGATGCCGAGTTAGTTCATGCTATGTGAGAGCAGCAAATCTAATCCTGGAGACCTTTTACTATGTGAGGGAAACAAACCTAATCCTGGAGACCTTGTACTATGTGAGGGCAGCAAATCTAATCCTGGAGACCTTTTACTATGTGAGGGCAGCAAATCTAATCCTGGAGACCTTTTACTATGTGAGGGCAGCAAATCTAATCCTGAGACCTTTTACTATGTGAGGGCAGCAATTCTAATCCTAGAGACCTTTTACTATGTGTGGGAAACAAATCTAATCCTGGACATACTCTGTTGACTTGTCCACCAGCCGCCACTTTCTATCCTTTTTTCAACCAATAATAGATCTGTTCCTTATCCAGTTTGTACTGCGTTTTCCCATTATTTCCCATTTCAACCAAGAGACCAGTTGGGTATCCGGTCTCTACTACTTTCACCATATTATTTCCTCTTTGAATCAAGTCCTAGATTCATGCTACAACTTTCCCCCATTTCTTCGTTGTTTGAACAAAGCCCTAGATTTGAATGCATGAAGTAGCTTTACCTCTAATAATACTAAAAATTTAGGTGGCTTTGGAAGAGCTGATGGGAGTAGAAAAAGATGCAAATGCAGACACGTGGGGAGCTGGCCAATAGAGTAGGGTTGCTTTCGAAGAACTTATACCTGAGGGTTGTCGGGATGTCGACGGTGACAAGTCGGATCTGCGAACAATATGGCAGGGAGGAGGAAGGGTCGGAGGACCTCCCGAGCCGGTGCTGTGTCGGAGAGAACGACACGGGCAGAGGATCGGGCCCCTCCGGCAGCTGTGGGTTTCCTCCCTAGCCGGCGATGAACGCGTGAACGATGCACCTAGTCCTCTACACACACCAGCCGAAGGGATCCGGCCGGATCTGTGACCAGCGGTGAGCAGAGAGAAAATGTTGCTACCGCTGTCTTGTTTATATCTGGAGAGGATGAGAGAATGAAGAGAGCAACCCTAGTAAATCAAGCGCTCAGGCCCCTGTGTACATATATAGTGGAGTGATTATCTTTTTCTCTCCACAACAAGCGTTTCAATTTGTGTACATGGCATTAAAGAAAAGAAAATCTCTATTTAAGGTGACTACCTGTACGACTCCTACTTATTACTACTAGTAGTAGTATTGTTCACTTGTGCTCCCCAGCCCTCCATTCATTGAACAACCCCACGGGTGAATAAACATACAGTACTAGTATTTATATAGAACGAACAAGCTCGAACTATTTTTGCGTAGTTTAAAGTTGAGGGCGGGACTTTTCCCGGGCAGTACGCATGGCAGTTTTCGCGTAGGCGGTTTGACAGAGAGGCGAGGAGGGTGAGGGAGTAGCGGATTCAACTTACTTACTGCTGGAAAGGTTGGGCTATGCGATTTGACGACGCGTTACTGTTTGGATCCATGTGTTAGAGTTAGTTTGGGTTAGTTTGAACTCAACTAACCCAAAAATATCCAAACATGAGGGTTAGTTTGGGTTACTGTTTGGATCCATGTGTTATAGTTAGTTTGGGTTAGTTTGAACTCAACTAACCCAAAAAATATATAACCCACCCAAGAGGTGCTTATTTGGGTTAGTTCTTCTCGGGACACTAAAAACACATTTTTCTCTCGCTCTCCCCGCAGCAGATCCCTCCCCACTTCCTCGAAGCTTCTCGTCCTCTCCCTCCCTCCCTCCCTCTTGCACCGCCCATGAAGGCACCTCACCGTATCCGTGCTCCATCTAACCCTGTCATCCAAACACCTCTTTCGCTAGAGTTAATTCAGGGTTAGTTCAAGATTAGAATCTAACTCTAACCTTTAACTGAGTTAGACTATCCAAACAGGGCCAGGCGGTACGACCATGGTGATGCCCCCCTTCCGTTCCGCACTCTAATCTGGTGCATGACACGTATTACGTTGACCCGGATGTTGCTGGCTGTCCCACATGTCGGCGAAGTAGAATCATGCGGTATAAGTCTTTCTAGAGATTCCAACAAGTGACTAGACTACACCGTGTGTAGTATCTCAAATCTCAAATCTCCCTTCCGGTTTATAGGGCTCATATCTCAAATCTCATCAACCAAGGCATTTTGCGATTGGAGGAATGTATATCGTACTTTACAAAACTACCCTAATTAAACTGATGCATTAATTATGTAGTTCTCTTGTTTTCCTCTTCTCCTTGGTCGCGATGCACAATATTTACCACTCCTATATGACTAGCCGCTCTATCTACATGCGCGACATCAAAGCATCCGGGCCCGCGTGCCATCCACCAAATCACAGCGAGGTGCTACAGTCGAAACTCACCGGTCACCCCGGTGTGGCCGTCAGGAACCGTCATATCACAAAACCTACACCTTTACTAGCAGTGGTAAAGTGGCCTTGAAGTTCGACTGGACGAAGCAACCATCATTTCACTAGAACGCACGTTGAAGCCCTTTCTCCCCTTTTTTGAAGAAAACCTCACTCCAGGCTACTCACTTCTGCCATTTTTATTCTGTACCGACGAAGGAAAGGTGGGCAAATCAGTGATGCTGCTATATTTTCATTCCAAGAATCTTCTTTTTGCGAAGCACTGGCCGATTCTCACAGCCTATTATTTTCCTGTTTTCATTGTGATTGTGGTTTCCTTTCGATTGCTTTTTGTTTGTCAGTTCATTGATGGATCCTGGAGCACTAGGCAAAGAGTTGCCGGCGGAAAACCCACTGGAGACAGCGATCTCCAGGAAGCGAGCACCGACCAATGAGTTGACCATGTTGGCGGGCCAACCCATGGAGACGAATAACTCCAAGAAACAAGCAATGGACAAAGAGTTGACGATGTTGGCGGACGAACTCCTCAAAGAAAGTTGGAAGAACAGCAAGGGCCCCACCGTGCCTAGCCCAAAAACTCTAATGGACACCTATGCAAGGCTCAAGGCCAAGTTTGAGGAGATAGTCACCGTTGAGAAGCAGTATTCCCCTGGCAAGGTGATGGCCCCCATCGAGGACGAGGAGATGGCCCCCGGAGGAATGGGATTCCCCAGTGAGCTGCACAAGGTAAAAAATAATGGCTTATTACCGAAAGTTGTGTTTTTTGATTATTTGCAATGTGCTTGCTAATATGTTAGGGTTGTGCAGGTGTCGGTGGACGTCCTTGATGATTCCGATGTCATGGCCCATCATGTGGACAACGCCCTAGAGATCGTTTTCGATGTCGCGGTCCGTCCTGTTGGCATCGCCTCGGAGATCGATTCCGATGCCGCTGTCCATCCTGTGGACATCGCCCCGGAGATCGATTCCGATGTCGCGGTCAGTACTGTGGACATCGCCCCAGAGATCGATTCCCATGCCGCTGTCCATGCTGTGGTCATTGCCCGAGAGATTGACGACAAGAAATAGTTGGTCGCGCTAATCCTTCAAGGTAGTTTGCATTGCCCTGTGTTTAATTACCAGAACGATGTGTGTTATCAAACCATCTTAGGGCTAGTGCACTATCTTGTGTGGGCGGTACTTGCTACTTTTGTTTGATAGTGAATCATGTGAACCCTCTCCGAGTTATGGAAGCAGATGTATCCTCACCAGCTTTTGATGTAATATATGGCATGCTTAGATGTAAGTTTGAACTGTTTATCATATCAGCAGGGTTTATTTGATGATTCTTGGTGTTAGTAGGCTAGCTACTGTGCGAGATATAGTACTTGCAAAACACTCACCGAAGAGAAATGTTGGGGCTGATGAGATCATGGTACGCTTATACTGATCCGTCGTCGATCGGCCAATAGCCCAAGCTCCTAATATTGTAGGCTTAGCGATTGATCAGACAATAGTCGACACGGATACATTCAGGCCTCATTTGGTTCATAGGGTAGGAAAATCGTAGCAAAAGTACAGAGACGTACAACACAAAATCATAGCGGTACAGAGACGTCCCTCCGTTCCAAAATAGATGACTCAACTTTGTACTACTAACTTTGAAACGAAGGGAGTACAAATCCTAGGCGGGCTAGTTTGGCCTAGTGGGTTTTAGTGATATGACGTGGTACAGTGCCGTCCAGTCTTCGCGTGTGGTAGCAATACTGCGGGTAGAGTAAGTTTTCATGAAGAAGCAGAATTCAACGAAGTCATGATGGTTCCTTCGTCCGACTAACTTTGTGCATGGCAGGTGGACCAGGATAATTTTGTGCATGGAAGGTGGACTAGGATGGTCTACGTCCCACATGTCGGCGAATGAAAGTATTCTTTCCGATATAGTGGACGAGCAACGAGTATTCATTGTTTATTTTTTGATGAAACCTATTGTCTCCACTGTTATGACGGAGGAGTGTGAAACACGGCGGCCCAGTGAACTTGGCATGTGCACCACTCCCTCCTTCCTCATGTAATACTACCATAGTGTTGACTATAAGGTTACAACTTTTTCTCACTCTCTCTCTATCTATTTCCTCTCAAATGTTTTTTACCTTTCTTTTTTTAGACACAACCTATTTTTAGAATTAGTTTTTTATACCTAGGAGCACATGTAGAGACGGGCTCCTGCAGATCCCACTCCTTGACTTTGTCAATGCCTCTCTCTCCTCCACATAAGCAGGCTTGTCGAGAAGACAAGAGATGATCTCTTAGCACAATATGTTTCACCGTGTTTTTAGGAATAACTAGTTATTGAAGATAAGGCTAAGAGATGATCCATTGTACACATGTATTTTTGTCATCTGTAAATTACATGCAAGACTTATGATAAGACTATCTTATCAACCATTGTACATGCCCTTTATAGCCCAGAATTTTACTGGTACTACTTCCTATGAATGCGGACAGCTTGCCTCTGAGGGGGGAGCACGCGCGGGGAGGTGGTGGGGTGGGGGAGGGGTTCTGGTGGGCCAATGCGGTAAGAAGCGGGCTTGGAAGCAGTGCGGACTCCCGCATGGCCCACCTCACATTATCACCACATATTTCTTGGAGTCGTGCATGGAGGGCGGGAAATCTCTTCTCCCTCCCCCGTCTCTCTCCTCTCAGCCGACGCCCGCCGAGCGACTAGATTTCAGCTATCGACGGTTTATTCAATTGCAGTCCCACATGTCAGTGAAAATGCAAGACAACGCGTGTCCCCTCTGGTGAGCGGTGTGCGAGCCGGACTGTCGGGGGTGCGGCATGAACGCGACGCGTACGAGTTGTAAGTGTACCGCCTTTTCCTTTTGAACTTACAAAGCGTAACATTTTCGTGCGATTGATTGATAGAAATCCAGAATAAAATGACGAGGGCGGTGCTTTCTGCGCGTTAGGCGGGCTAGTTTGAGTGATATGACGTGCTACAGTGCCGTCCACTTGCTCCATTTTATGTAAGCAAGAGTCTACACTCTTACGTGGGAGGAGTGTGAAACACGACGGAACTGATTTTGATCGAGGGATAATTGTTCCCTACGAAATAATGGAGCACTGTAGCGATTATAGCATGATAGTTAGGGCATCTCTAGCACTGGCCCTCAAATTTACACCGGCATCTGTCCAAGGACACTGATGGATGCCATCCAATGCTGCCCGCATACCTTTCGACAACTATATGAAGTAACCGGACGAAATTCATGCAAACAAAGCAAATTTCAAATTGACCGGATGAAATTCATTACATTTCGAGAACTTTTCCTATAAACTGGACGAAATTCATTACATATTTCGCACAAACCATACTAAAACCTACTGTAAACCTAATCTAAACGATCGCTAGGCCCCGACCACCATGTCCGGCCATGAACCCGAGAAAGCCGGCCATTGCCTTTGCCTCCTCCTTATCCGCCTCGATAACCTCCTCCTCCGGAGCAAGAGGTTATGAAGATTTCCGCCTCCACGTCGCCATCAAGCGGCTAATCGGCCGCCGATTTTTATCCCACCAAGCTTGGCGTCAACTAAGTGGAGGAGCGGTGGCCTTCCTGGGACCAGAGCGGTGGCGACCTACCGTGTACTACTCTTCCTCGCTGCCGGCTGCGCCCGCGCACGCACGCCGGCTTCGTGGTCGTGGCGGCGGAGGGCGGCTGGGGGGGAGCCAGCGATCTCCTTTGTCTGCTCCTGCGAGAGTACGTCCAAGAGAGCTTTGGAGCGCGCCCGGAGCGGAGCCACCGATGTCGCTTCGTGCGCTCCTCGCGACAAAGACGTCCAAGAGAGCTTTGGAGTGCCTGGAGGCCATGGTTGGAGTGGTGCCAACAGAAGGAAGGGACTGGAGGAGAATGAGTGTGGGTCTTTGGCTATGGCTGGGAGCTGGGGCTCAAGTTAATACAGCGGGCGAATGGCAATGAGCCGCGGCAGAAGGATGGACGGCTGGCACCAGAGTAGGTTCATCGGCAGCCGTGGTGTCATTAACGCGGAGCAGTTGCTTGCACCGGGATGCCGCGCGGGTGGCGCTCTCTCGGCCGTCGCGCTGCTGCAATGCCGGCGCCAGTGAGAGGTCGCGTCGGGCGTGAATGCAGACGCTGCTTCAGTGACTTAATGCGTTGTATCACTGACATGTGGGCCCAACAGGCATCAGGCCCGCATGTCAGTGACACACCAACTGCACCTGCAGTTAAGGCTGGTGAATGCGGCATTGACGTTCTGGGGAGACGGTGATCGTTTTAGGCGGGAAGCACGCGCTAGCTGGCGGAAGGGGTTGGTAGGCTGGCGGCGAACTGGCGTGGTGGTAAAATGTGAACTCATGGATGACGAGCCTTTGAAGCGTATGTGGAACGTATTGACAACCAGGCGTCCATGCAACCGCTCTTGTCGCCAGCTAGCATTCGACGACCACAATTAGACACCACACAACCATACATAAATTACGAATAATGGACGAATCGATCAGACACACACTCGTGTGCAGTGGCACTATGATCGGTTGCTCACGATGGAGTACTCCGCACCATAGTACCCTCTCTAGCTAGGCTGTTTTATAGATTGTCGTTGTGATGGACGATATACATGAGCAAGGCGCCGAGTCACGAGTATGACCGTTGGTGTTGAGCCAGGTGAATACATGCTCGGTGTTCGCGAAGGCCTCCAGCAAACGTCTAAACAGTAATGTCACATACGCATAATTTTGGTTTTTATTTCTTTCTCCACTGCCCGCATAGATAGATAGATAAAGAACACGAGCTGATGAGGCGCATGCGGACTGTTTGACTGGTCAACCAGACAAATATGAAGCTATACGCTGAGCCAGTGACTGTATAATCACCATATCTCGTATACAATGATCAAAGTGAGCTATCAAGACAAGTTCAATGACCGCCAATGCATTTTACTTGGTAATAAATGGCCAGGATTGAAGGGGAATCCAAATTTCCTTTGTCTTATGTCCTTGAGCTCTAGATAAACCAATGCACTTTACGGTTGTCTGGCCACTCCACCCCAGAGTTGTCACCAAGCGTCGTTCATGCCACCACGCCGCACACTAACTGGTAAGGAAGCGATGGCATCCCGCCGTGCCGAGTTCCTCACCGCCCACGACCGCACACAGAATGGTAGGCAAGCGGTGGCATCCTCCGTGCCGAGTTCATCGCCGCCGCGATCTCA
>JAHIAM010003186.1:0-27806 GCA_021605205.1 Aegilops longissima
GCGGCGGCGATTGATAGCCATAGCGGAAGTATGGCGGGAAGTACAACTCTGGAGCTCGTGAAGCCTGTTATGCTCCCATACTGGGAGGGCATACCCATCATAACCATGGAGGACATAATCATGGAGGACATAACCATGGAGAAATGGGAACAACATAACCCGACAACAAGTCGAGGCAATGGAAGCACAATGGCAACCAGACGTCCACTTGGCTCGAGAAAGATCTGAGTCACATCACTGTTTCAAGTGCGAGAAAATAGGGCACTATGCCACGAGCTGCGGAGGCCAAGCAAAAGGAATGGAAGCGGCAATGGAAGCTGCAAAGAAAGCCCAACCCTTTTCCTCGTGCTCGGGTGAACCACATTGGCGTGGAGGGCGTCTATGATCAAGCCGAACACTGTGGTTGGTAAGTTTTATTAAATTCACATCGATGTTGGTACTCTTTGATTCAGGTACCAGCGCATTCATTTCATATCAAGGGTAGTTGTTGGAGAAATGCAGGTTGCCCACTAGAACCCTTAGAAGCCCTCTTCCGTCGGTTCAACGGGAGGAGAAATGATGGCGAGCTTGAGGCTGTCATGCAACCCTCAACATCGAAACCATAAATTTCCGCAGACCTCATAGTATTGAAACCCAGACCTTGGATGTAATCCTAGGCATGGATTGGTTGGCAAAGTTTGAAGAAACATAGGCTGTGCCCATGAAGTCGATTACTGCTCACCACCGGGGCGAGAAGAGGATCAAAGTATGTATCGAGGCGTATCCGATGAAGAATCAGGTGCATTCCCTCACGGGAGTTGTTCGGGAGGAAGTGCCGATGGTGCAAGATTTTCCCGATGTATTTAGGAGGAATTACGAGAATGCCACGGAATGAGACATAATTTCTGATTGAGTTATTGCGGCACAGCCCCAATATCGAAGAGACCCTATCGGATGCCCCGAGCGATTTGAAAGAGATCAAGAATCAAATTTATGAGCTATTGGAGAAGGGATATATTAAGCCAGGCTTCGTCACCTTAGGAAAGCCAGTTCTTTTGGTAGAAAGAAGGATGGAACCACGAGAATGGTTGTGGATTATCGTTCGTTGAGCAGCGTGACCATCAAGAACAAGTACCCTACTGCCAATGATTAATGACCTATTTGATCAGCTAGTTGGAGCCAAGGTTATTCTCAAGATCGATCTTGATCGGAGTATCATCGATTGAAGATCCGTGAAAAGGATATACCCAAAACAGCATTCACCACCGGTATGGTTTATATGAGTATACCGTCATGTCATTCGGATTGACTAATGCCCTGCATACTTCATGAATTTGATGAACAAGGTATTTATGGAATATCTGGACAAGTTTGTCGTGGTGTTCATCGATGATATAGTGATTTTCTCCAAGAGGCGAGGAAGAGCATAAGGAACATTTGCGTCTGAGTTACGGAGAAACTCAAGAAGGCTATCAGATTGTATGCCAAGTTATCAGCAAATGTGAATTTTGCGCTGAAAAATCGGATTCCTCGGACATGTTATTTGAGAGAAGGAATAGCGATTGACCCGCCAAGGTTGTATGAGTCACCCGATTGGCGATCGCCCACCTCGATCAAGGAGATCCGCAGATTTCTCGGACTTGCGAGGATATTATCGGAGGTTTATTGAGAACTTCTCGAAGATTGCCAAGCCCATGGTGAGCTGTTGAAGAAGGGCGTAAGTACATTTGGACCAAGTTGTGAAGCGGTTTCGAGGAATTGAAGAAGCGTTTGGTTACAGCCCAGATACTGATTTTGCGGACATACACAAGGATTACGGTATATTGTGGCCTTCTCGTCGGGGACTCGGAGGAGTACTCATGAAGGAAGGAAAAGTTGTGGCGTATACCTCCAGACAGCTCGACCTCCACGAGATGAATTATGCCACACATGATTTGGAGTTAGCAGCGATGATGCATGCACTCAAGACCTAGAGACATTTCCTATCGGAAACCGTTGTGATGTTTACACAGATCATAAGAGCTTGAAGTATATTTTCACCGAGAAGAGTTGAACCTCGAGCGAGAGGAGATGGCTAGAGTTAATCAAGGACTATGACATGAAATTGCATTACCACCAGGAAGGCTAATGTTGTAGCAGATGCTTTGAGCCGTGAGAGTTATGTAAATACTCTTATAGCGGGAGGATTACCCAGGAGTTAGTCGATGACCTCGGAGATCTCCGGTGGAGATAGTTCGAGAGGATATGTTGCAACTCTGGAGATTCGGTCAATTTGGCGAAAAAATTCGTGAAGCCCGGAAGGCGGACAAGGAAATTGATGAGATAAAGAAAAGGATGAATGAAGGAAAAGCTAAAGGGTTTCGTGAGGATGAATACGAACTATATGGTTCGAGGATCGTATTTATGTACCCAATGATCCCGAACTCAGGAAGCTAATTCTTGAGGAGGCTCATGATTCACCGTACTCGATTCACCCGGTAACACCAAGATGTATCTGGATTTGAAGGACAGTTTCGGTGGGCGGGTATGAAGAAGGATATTGCGAATGCGTGGCGGTATGTCGATGTTTGCCAGCAGTAAAGCGGAACATCATAAGCCAGCAGGGTTACTTCAACCTTTGCGATTCGAGTGGAAATGGGAAAAACTTGGAATGGATTTTATCACGGGATTACCGGGACCCGTTAGAGTTATGATTCCATCAGGGTAGTGGTTGATCGATTGACCAAGGTAGCTCATTTCATTCCGTGAAGACTACCTATACCAGCGCTAAGTTAGCCAAGATATACATGACCAGGATCGTATATGCGCATGGAGTTCCGAGTATCGTGTCGGATAGAGGAACACAATTTACCTCAAAGTTTTGGAATCAGCTACATGAAACTTTGGAGTGCGAGGCTGGAGTTCGATACGACTTTTCATCCTTGACAGATGGAGCCAGACCGAGAAAGTCAACGGATCTTGGAAGACATGTTGAGAGCTTGCGCTAGACTATGGGTCTAGCTGGGATGATAATTTGCCATCTGCGGAGTTCTCATACAATACTGATTATCGACCGATCCGAAGATGGCCTTCGAGCTCTATCACGGAAGGAGTGCGAACACCGTTCTTTGTGGGATGGTGTTGGAGATCGAAATCTTTTGGTACCGATCTTATCGAGATTTAGAAGAAAGTCAAGCTGATTGAGATAGACTCAAGGTAGCTCGATCGAGGACGAAGAGTTATGCCGACGATGGCATAAGGAAGTAACTTACGAAGCGGGGAGACGGGCATATCTTGTGTCCCCACTCGTGGAATCAAGAGGTTGGTGTTAAAGGAAAGTTAGCACCGGTTCATTGGCCCTACAAAATCCTCGAGCGTCGTGGGGAGAGTTGCTTACAAGTTGGAATTGCGGAAGGATTGTCGGAGTTCATGATGTCTTTCATGTTTCTCGGTGAAGAAATGCCATGCCGACATGGCGATATTCCATTGAGAACACGGTGCCCCTAGAGCCATACAGCTCGGCGGTGATCTGACTTATGAGGAGAAACCGTCCGAATTCTGAGGCTATGAAACGAGTCACCCATAGCAAGATCATCAAGTTTTGCAAGGTCTTTGTGGAGTCATCACTCCGAGGAGGAAGCCACACAGGAGGAGAAGAAGACCTCCTTGAGACCACCGCACCTATTTGCTAGCCAACCCGAATCTCGAGGCGAGATTCATCTTAAAGTGGGTAGGTTTGTAACATCCCAAATTTCCTATTTGGAATGTTTTACAATTATAGCTAAGCATCTATGCATATTGTTTGAATTTGAGTGACATTTGAAGTTTTAGAAGTTTTTGAGTTTGAATTCAAATTGGCAGTTGAAAATTATTTCAAAACTATGCTGACAAATACTTGAAAAAAAGTATGAGAGGAGTAAACATGACACTCCAAATATAACAGATGAAAAACATTGCCAAAAGTTTGAATTCAATTTTGATTTTATTTGGGATTTTAGAAAATGATTTTTTATAAAGTTTGAGTTTGCCCTGGAAAATGTTCAAATTATAGGAATATTCCCTGATCATTTGATATATATATGTCCCATATAAAATATATATATTCAAATATATTTTCTCTCTCTCACTAATTCAAAAAAAATAGAAAAAAACCTCGGCGCCGGCCAATAACCCGGCCCGGCCAGCGCCTGAGCAGCCCTGGCCAGGCCCTTGTGCCCTGGCGAGCCGAGCCCAGCCAGCACCCGCCCAGCCAGCGCCGAGCCGCAACCGAGCCACGCGACCGAACTCTCTCTCCCCCTCGGTCGCCCGCCAATCCGCCTCTCTCTCACAACACTGCGGACCCACCTCTCCTTCTCCCCCTACAACGTAACGCCTGACCACCCCGCGCCGCTTCTGAATCCCGAAGGATCCGGGATCTCGTCGCCCGATCTGCCCCTCGCCCAAGTCGGTGCCCCTATATAAACCCCTCGACCCGTTTCCCCCTTCCCCTTGTTAAACCCCTCGAGCTCACCCGAGTCCACCCAAGCTCCTCGCTCCGCCCGCACCACTTGAGGTCTCCGCCGTCGCCCGGGACCACGAACCACAACACCGTCGCGCCGTAACCCGCCCGTCGCCGTCGACCCATGGTAATCGCGGAGATCCCATCGCCGTTCGATCTAAGCGTGGGGTGTAGATTAGATTCGAAGAATGCGGTTTTATTTAGGTTTTAGTTTAGAGACCCGGTTTTAGTTCGGTTTATCTAGGTTTAGTATGAACCGGCCCGATCGGGTTATTTCTGTTAAACCCTCGTAGCGTTTTAGCTATATTACGCCGGCGTTAGATAGGCCATTAGCGCAGGTTTTCTTTTAGTTAATTTTTTTCGTTTCTGTTTTAACATAATAGTTTCAGTTTGTAAAATCCATATCTTTTAATCTACTTAATATTTTAATTGATTCTTTTTTGTTACTTTGCAAATTTGTTGTAGTTTCTGTAGAAAATATGTTTAGTCATGTTAAAATTATTATAAATTGTTTTATTTTAGATTTAGACAGATTAGTAATTCTGCTATAAAGTGAGTTAGGATTATTTTATTTTAGTGATTCTTTTTGTCACTACTTTGTTTTGACCTTGCCTAACCGTAGGAATTTATTTGGGAATTTTAGATTTAATAAAAAATATTTTTAATCAGAATCATGTTGTTCCTATTTATTTAACTAGCTCTTGTTTTCCTATTGTTTTATTTAGCAAATAATTTTATTTTTCCTATGTGATAATTTATTTTAGGTTAGTTTACGTAACTTTAGATCAGGAACTTTTATTTACAATAAATAAAATTTTATTTTATTTTTTCTTGCTAGGATTATTATAGGCATAATAGGAGTTCTATAATAGCTTTTGATGTGATTCTTTTTGCTCCTAGTTGCATGATGTTTTCTCTTCTTCATTAGTTAAAAACCCATGCTTAGGTTCTGTTAAGAAAATTTTGTTGTGTAAAACTATTTCTTGGTTGTTGTTGGATGTGGTGAAAACATTGAATTGGATTTCTTCAAGTTTTCTTTGGGTTTTGGTTCAATTGTTTTGTGTGTTATGTTAGCATGCTGTTATGCTAATTGATTGTATGCTCTTATGCTTATATGATTATTGTTTGCCTCGGTAGAATTCCGGAGTGCGAAGCTTGCTACCACGAGTCCCTAGCTTTCGAAGATCGTCAGCAAGGCAAGTCATTGATCATATTTTTCTTTTAGTATACCTATGATTTTATTGCATTAGAATTATACCTCCCCACCATGCATGCAGTAGGAGAATTTGAAGTTATGTTCTTGAGTAGTATCATGAGGTAGGATGAACCCAATTCCCCTTGTTACCATTGCCCGGGACGAAGTAGTTTATTTTTGCTATGCTTCGTGAAGCGGGGTTGGTTGAGTGAATCATAAGGGAGATGTGAGAGTCAAGATGATGACAACCCCATGACTTCACGCTCAAGATGGACTTCAAAATTCACTTGGTTGGAGGGGCGGTTGGCGGGCACCTGGAGAAAACCGGTGGTTGGCGGGATGCATCAGAGAAGCGCCATGACATCTTGCGGAGCTTCACCCAGCCACGAAGAGATGGATGTATACCCCATTGACGGAAGCTTACTGTGCAGCATGCAAGCCATTATGGGCTCTGGCTTGGTCAACCCTAGTTGTGATTACGGCGGACGGTGCTACGAGATGTAGAAGAGCGGTAGGATTGGATGGGTGCAAGCGGTGGCGGAGGAACTCTTCGAGGAAGACCTGTTTCGTTCGTCCGTCTTCAAACACCATGAAGTGCAAAGACTTAAAAGGAGGAGCGATTCTTGCGGGTAAAGTCATAAACCTCTGTAGAGTGAAGATCTAATCGGTTAGTCGTGTCCCGATTCGGACAATTTGAGCCTCTGGAACTTGGAAGTATTTGGATATCTCAACACCAAAATTAATAAATTAATTGAGGATTATTTAATAATTGGGAATGAGACATTGGTTGGTGGAACCATCTCAATAACTACCAACATTTTGTAATATTTGCAAACAAGTCCATTGTTGTAAGGAAAAAGCGGCTTTTTATAAAACAATGAAACTTAAACCCAACCAAATTGCATATAGTGTTAGTAATTTTTGTTATTCTCTCTTCATGACTTGCCAGCATATTCAAAATGCTGACCTACGGCTTCAACGTCTTATGTTGCAGAGGAGTATTCGATCGGGAGTGAGGCTACGATCCCGCTTGGCGATTGCCCTATGGAGTCGGATGGACTCGCTATTCTTCTCGCTTCAGCAGCTTTACTTAGTTTATTTCTGATGAGTTGGCCTTGGCCGAATTTATTCTATTGTAATAAAGACTCGATATGAGAATCGTGTAATAAATTCAGGTGTGATTGAACTTTGATTATTTCATCAATGTCTTGTGTGTTGACATGATCTTGGGATGGTACAGCTACACGAGACTTGACCGATTTTTGGTCGGGTGCGCTACAAGAAACCAGCGGCGAGGTTGGTGGAGAGGCCTCTCATTGCATCTAGAGGTTGCCTGAATTTTGTGGAATTTTTGGAGGCAGGAGGAGATATGAATTTCACAAAATTTGACAAATCTGGTCCAAACTTGCGAGACTGAAATTTGAAATTTTGAAAAGAAGAGGTGGATTTTGATTGTTCTGGGTTGTGGGTACCAAGGACTATCCAAGGGAGTTGGTTTGAGTCAAAGCTCAATTGCATTTAGGTACTTGCTTTTGCAAATCACCTAGGCTCAAAATAATGGACAAAAAAGATTTGGGAGGAGAAATAAATGAAATAAAATTCAGAAAAGGATTGAACTTGTTGAGAGACAGAATGTTTGGATTGCCCAAAGTGGAAGGAGATATTTTAGGGAAGATATTACCATGTGGTGCATGGTAAAAATCATGAGTGGTTTCAATATTGGAAGATGTAAAACTCCTAGGGTTTTTCTTTTAAAAGAAAAATTAGAATCCAAAAGTTTTTGAAATTTTGAGAGGAGGCAATCGGAAGAAAAGTTAAAAACCAAACACAGAGTTGAAGGAGATGCCAAAATAAAATCCTTGCTAAAGGGAAAAAGTTTTAGAGAGATTTTTGGAAGGTTTAGAAGACCTTCTTCAAATCCAACAAAAATTTTGAAAAAACCAAAAGAATATTTTGGAGTGTCACAACTCGGACTAAACCTATACTTGCAGGGTCATGGGCCATAGCCGAGGAACTCACTGCGTTGCGTGAGGCGGCGGTGGTGAACCTAGCTACCTCCTTTAAGGTAGGAGCTTACCGGTCCAACCAGGCGGCGCGCCCGCTTCCGTTCGGCAGCGTCTATTAAGCTTGGTGATGCATCGGCCTTGAGCGTCCATACTATGCCCACGTGAGGTTAGTGCTATCGGCGGAGGCTCCCTGGATGAAATATCAAATCTTAGTGGAATTAAGGCAGCGGTAACAGCGGTGACTCACGAAAGATGTGACCCGTTGCCCGTCTCCGGGACATGCGACAAGGGCTAGGAATGCCGATACGCCTCGTAATAATCTCGCGGGCATCTTCGGTCAGCGACTCCACATCACTGGCAATTAAGCTGGCGGGTACCCTCGGGGCCCACCCGTCTTTAATGTGAGAGTCGATGCAAAGTCATAGTAACCATAGTAACCATGTGTCTAACACCAAGGAAACCTAAGGAATCACCCTTAGCCGGTTCCCTTTCGATGTAAACATCAAGGTGAGCGTAAGAGGAACCACCCTCGAGGTTCACACTTGAGGGTTACTGCAACAGTCGTGTCGGAAGTGGTTAAGGAGAAATCACCCTCGATGGCTGTTGGGATATAACTCACGAGTGTAAACCGCCCGGAGGGCGGTTCACCCTGACTATATTGAAGCCACGAAGACTCGAAGATGGCGCTTTACTATGGAACTTAGGCGGAGCCCAAAAGGCGGATTAGGGCCCATAATGGTAAAACCGCCATAGTCATGTAACTTGTGTTGTAAGATAAGGGAAGGCGAGCGCGAACTCTTATCTGGTGACCTCGGGACTCGTAGACCAGCCAGGCGTCAACCCATGTATATAAAGGGATGACCGGCGGTTGAGGGAGACAACAACAACTCGAGGTCTAAGCGAAGCTGTTTGCTCCCTACTCGCCGAGACCACATCAATCCATCACAAACTAGGCGTGGGCTTTTACCTTCATCGAAGGGGCGAACTAGTATAACTCTTGTGTCTGCGTCGCTTTAACCTCAAAGTTAACCCGTAGCGATGGCTCCGTGACTAAGTCCTTTCATGTGGACATCTGCGTGACAAAACCCGACGGTTGGCGCCCACCGTGGGGCTGCTCGCATACGATGGTTTGATGATCTTGGAGGGCAAGCTCGAAGGACTCGAAGGCGCTGTTTGTGGGCGGATGACCAGAGTCGTCAGCAGCAAGCTCTACATCGGCGATGCTGTTTGGGGCCCGAGGCCGGCTCGATTAATCTGGTGCGGGTCCCCTTTGGTGGCATACATGTTTTCATCGACAAGATCGGTGAGCGAGGCTGGCGGGACATCTACACCGACCTCGTCGAGGCGGCTCAGCGTCTGAAACCTGCCCGAGCTAAACCCGGCCGTCAAGCGTGCCTTCGTGGGAGTCATCCCACGGAGGAAGTTATGAGGGCGGATCGAGAATCTGGTGGTGAAACCGTCGTCTACTCGATGGCGAGTCGTCGGCCGGGCGAGTCTCCATATCAGTTGCAAGAGATGGCGGATTGGGGGCTATTCGGCGGTGACGATATTCCGGACCCTCGGTTTAACCAACGGGTTGGAATATTCATGGCGGTACGAGCAATACTTCACTCTTCGACCGCTGCGACAATGATTGCGGTTCGGCAGCGGCGGCGGCAGGAGGGCAGGAGGCCTGTCGCGCCAGCTCAAGTTTTATCGAACAATTCGATCGTTAGCTGTGCTCATGGCGAGGTTAACCCGCGGACCAGGACATTCATAATGCGGAGATTGCAAAGGTGAAGGAACAAATCACTTTCGAGACTAAAGCGGATCGCATTTGCGAGGCCGAGATGGCGTGAGCGGGCCTCTTTGGATGCCGCGAACTTATAGGCTCATCTTTGGATCGAGGGCGTCGCATGAAGTCATGAAGAGAAATACAAATCCCGTTTGCCTTCAGTTTTCGAGGAAGATCTCTTCAACACCCGAGGCGGGGACGATGTCGCGGTGATAAACGGAAGCTTACAGGAGACGGTAGCGGCAGTTCAGCCCGCATAATAGATCTACCTACTTTGATGTGAGGCGGAACCCTATGTGGGCGATCTTTCACGTTGGAGCCGGATCCTCACGGGAATCACGAAGAACAGCGGAAGAACAAGAGGAAACATGGAGAAGCGAGAGAAATCACTAAACCGACAAAGAGATCAATCACACAAGTGCTAGATCACCGATCACATAAAGTGGCACAAGATTCAAGATCAACAAAGTTAAGGATACGAGTAGCCGTTCTTCTTGAGAGAAGGCCTTGATGGGGTCCACCCTAGAAGGGTCTTGAATCCGCTTGAGGATCTTCTCCGAAGGAGTCACGAGCTCGAGGAGAAGTAACCAAGTGGATGAGCAAGGCTCTCACACAAAGATGAGATAAACCTCAGCTACCCTAGCTAGGAGGAGGAGGGTTCTATTTATAGTCTTAGTGAAAGGGGCGAAGTGAAAGGGTACATAGGCTTGGCCGGCTGTCTTGTGAGCAGTGCAGGGCGTCCGCTGGGGACGGTCGTCCGGTTGCTCAGAGGAAAGGACCAGACGTCGGTGCCGTCGGGGCGTCCGCTGGATCAGATTCGGTGAAGGAGGAAATGGCCGGACGTTGAGTTTCTTCATACGCCGCTGATTTGGCTCGGGTCGGGGGCACTGACGTCCGATGGTTTCGGTCGTCCGGTGCGCGATCGTCCGTTAGCACGGTCCTCCGCAGATTATTTCGGGTCTTGAGGCGGTGCGTCCGTGGGCCAGGACGTCCGCTTCGCTGGGAGAGTGTGGCGGTCGTCCGGTCCGGGCGGACGTCCGCTTCTTTGAGCTTCGGTAGCGGACGTCCGGTCCCTACCGGTCGTCGGTGGCTGGAGATTCTCGATAGCTCTTCTTCTCCTCCTTTGCGGTTGGTAACCGTCTCCTTGTCCAATGGATGTAGATGCACCATGGCTTTCCTCCGGTACCTGATCACACACAAAGTGTCCATATGAGAGAAGTAGGCAAGTCTCGTGAGTAGAGAGAGTTCGGAAAGGGCGAGTTCACCTTATCTTGATAGCCTTGGCTCTAGCTCTTGTCATGGGCCCAAATGGTGTTGAGAAGATGTAGACACGTCCATGGGGATGGCGAGGGATGCTCGCATCATCTCCCCTTAGGAAGGATCCGACCTCGGATCAAGATCTTCATCTCCATGGTATGGCGCAAGGTCCTTGGCGTTGAAGATGTCGCTCATTGTACTTGTCTCGAGGTAAGTCGATCTTGTGGGCGTTGTCGTTGTAGCGTGCTATCACCTTGAAAGGTCCATCGGCTCGAGGAGAAGCTTGGACTTGCGTTCTTTGGGAAGCGGTCCTTGCGAAGGTGCAGCCATACTAGATAACCAATGTTGAAGACCATGGGTTGCTTGTTGGCGTTGAGCTTGGTGCGTTAGTCGTTGAACTTGTCGCTCGATGGCATGTCTTGTATCCTCGTGCATCTTATTGATGTAGCTTGCCGTGCACTCGCATCCATGTTGGTGCGCTCGTGTGAAGGAAGAGGTAGAATGTCAATGGTGACAACGGGTTGAAGCCGTGAAGCGACCTCGAAGGGGACTTGCACTGTAGTCGAATGTCTTGCGCGGTTGTAGGCGTACTCGGTGATGGGTAGACATGCTTCCCTCCTTGATGTTCTTCTTGATCGAGACCACAGTAGAGTGGATAGTGTCGGATTCGTCACCTCCGTTTGGCCGTCGGTTTGAGGTGGTATGCGGATGAGAACAATAGCGATTCAGAGCTTGGCGCATAGGGTCTTCAAAAGTAACTCAAGAACTTGGCGTCGCGATCGGAGCGATTGTCTTTGGTACTCCATGGAGTCATAAAGATTTCCCTACAAAGAGATTTGCAACATGTGAAGCATCGTCTATCTTGTTGCAAGGAATGAAATGTGCCATCTTAGAAAATATATCACAACAACAAACATGGAATCCTTTCCATTTTGAGTTCTAAACAAACCAAGTACAAAATCCATGCTAATGTCTTCCGAAGGTTGATAGGGAATAGGAAGAGGCATGTAAAGACCATGAGATTGAGCTTTAGACTTAGCTTTGCGACATGTAGAACAACGGTTGGTGAGCGTGAGACATCACGAAACATCTTGGGCCAAAAGTAGTTCTTGGAGAGTGTGGCGAATGTCTTGTAGCATGCAAAGTGTCCCATGAGTCCGCCTCCATGAGCCACTTGCAAAAGGAGCAAGCGAAGAGGAGACTAGGGAATGCATAGTTTGTTAGCTCTCATAAGATAACCATCCTTGATGTAATATTTTCCCAAGAAGTATGTGTCAAACACTTGGCATAAGGAGAAGCAAAAGATGGATCATGCTCATACAAGTCTTTTATATGCTCAAAACCAATAACATTCAACTCAAGTTTAGTGACAAGCATGCATATGCGTGAAACTGCGTCGGCAACTACATTTTCTTTACCCTTAATGTACTTGATCACATAAGGAAAAGATTCAATAAATTCACTCCATTTGGCATGGCGGCTTGTTCAACTTAGTTTGTCCTTTTAAGTACTTAGCGTTTCATGATCGGTATGGATGACAAACTCATGAGGTCTAAGATAATGTTCCCAAACATGTAGCACCGCACTAAAGCATATAATTCTTTGTCATAGATGGGATAATTAAGTTGAGCACCGGATAGTTTTCACTAAAATAAGCAATGGCTCGTTTTCTTGCATCAAAACTCCGCCAATTCGGTACCACTTGCATCACAATGAACCTCAAAAGTTTTGTCAAAATTGGGCAAAGCAAGAATAGGAGCATGAGTAAGCAAAGACTTGAGCTCATCAAAAGCGGTTGATTGCAAAGTTCCCCAAACAAAGGGAGTATTCTTCTTACTCAAGGCATGCAAAGGGCGGCAATTGTGCTAAAATCTTTCACAAGCGGCGATAGAAACCATAAGACCAAGAAAACTTAGCACTTATTTGCAAATTGGTGAGTTGGGCCAAGTCTTAATTGCTTCAATTTTAGATTCATCAACATGGACACCCTTTGAGGATACTACAAAACCCAAGAAAACCACTTTGTCAACTCCAAAGTGCATTTTCAAGTTTGCATAAAGGCTTTCCTTGCGAAGAGTTTGCAACACAGATTTTACATGATTGATGTGCTCTTTCATTGTTTTGCTAAACACAAGAATATCATCAAAGTAAACCACAACAAAGACTCCAATATAAGAATGAAGCACATGATGCATAAGGCGTACAAAAGTATGGGAGCTTAGATAGACCCATAGGCATCACTAACCACTCATATAAACCAAATTTGGTTTTGAAGCAGTTTTCCATTCATCACCCTCTTGTATGCGGTTTGATAATAGCCACTTTTAAGATCATTTTTGAGAAAAGTTGGCTCCACTAAGTTCATCAAGCATGTCATCTAAGCGAGGAATGGGATGCCTATATCGAGCAGTAATAGCATTGATAGGTCTACAATCGGAACACAAGCGGAAACTTCCGTCGGGCTTAGGTACAAGTATAGCTGAGGAGCGGCACAAGGGCTTAGCTTTCCGTACATGACCGTTGTCGATTAGTTGTTGTACTTGCCGTTGAATCTCCTTGGTTTCTTGGGATTGACTTGGTATGGAGCTTTGTTTGGTAGAAAGCGCTCGAGGGATGAGGTCGATTCGATGCTCAATGCCTCGAAGAGGAGGTGACCGGAGGTAGCTCATCGGGAAAACATCTTGAAATTCCTGCAAAGAGTTGAAACACCAAAGGTAGCTCGTGAATGGTGTTAGTTTTGGTTATCCATCCTTGCACACAAGGACAAAGTGCATCACACTCGATGGGTTCTCACACTTCTCTCATCTCACTTTTGGTGGCAAATAGGATGAGGTTTTTTCTCTAAGCGAAGAGGCGCTCAAGTTTGGCTTGTGGCTCTCAATCACTTTGGTTGGATCACTTTCTCGCTCTTGTCTCTATGATTGGTTTGCTTGTTTGTCGGCTATCCTTGACTAGGAGACATAGGTCGTAGCCCATATTCTTTCCTTTCATCTTGAAGCTATAGTGATTGAGTGCGCCCATTGTGTATGACACCACAATTGATTTGCCATGGTCGACCAAGTAGGTGACAAGCGGTCATTGGGACCACATCACACTCCAAAGTGTCTTCGTATGCACCAATTTTGAAAGAGACTAGGACCGTATGCTCCACTCGTATAGTGCGGAGTCATAGCCATTGAACCTTGTAGGGATGCGGGTGCTTCCTCTTTACCAATTGGAGCTTGGAGCATAGTTCTTCACTTGCCAAGTTGTGGCAACTACCTCCATCGATGATGACCTTGATGGACCGTCCATTGATGCGGCTTTTTGTGTGGAAGATGTGGCATCGTTGGTCTTCTTCTTGTTGATGTTGAAGAGTCAAGACCTTGGAGACAAGCGAGGCGGGCTCGAATCCTCGTCACAAAAGACTTGATCATCTTCATCTTCGTTCACTTTCGCGGTGCATGGCCACTTGCTCAAGAGCTTCCATCTCCTCTTCACTCATGGAGTCATATGTGCCATGTCGTCGTTGAGGATCATGAATGCGCTTGTTGGTGCATTCATTATGACTTGTGGCCTCGAGCCGCCATAAGTGAAACACTTGAAGGAGCTTGTCTTGATGGTCTCATCGGTTGGAGTAGAGGATGAAAGCAGCGGCTTGAGGTTGCTTGTAGTAGGAGGAGGACAACTTGAACTTGTCGAAGTCTTCTTGTAACTTGACTTGTCGTCGTTTCTTGAAAGCTTGTTTGATGTAGATGTTGGAGGAGTCGTTGAAGCTTGGTTGTTGGAGCCGTGGGTCTTGGATGAGTACTTGGCGTGCTTGAAGTCATCTTGCACTTGGCGTTCGCCTTTGTAGCTTGATGCTGCGAGCTCAATGAGGGTTGAGTATGGTTGGAAGTCGGCGATCTTCTTGATGGGATGATTGAGTCCATTCAAGAAAGCGTGCCATAGTTGCTCATCATCTTCCTTGACATTGGCTCGAATCATGGCTATCTCCATTTCCTTGTAATATTCTTCAACACTCTTTGTTCCTTGCTTGAGTAGTTGGAGTTTCTTGAAGAAGTCGCGGTTGTAGTAGGTTGGCACAAAAGCGTGCTCGCATGACATCCTTCATTTGAGCCCAAGTGGTGATTGGAGGTTCACCTCTTGCTTGTAAATCGCTCAATGATTTGTTCCCACCATATGAGCACATAGTCTTGGAATTCAAGTGATGCCATAGCGATTTTCTTAAGCTTCATCGTGGTTATTACTGAGCGGAAGATTTTGTCAACCTTCAATGCCCATGAGAGGTAGTCTTGAGGTCGTTGCTTCCATTGAACTTGGGCATGGTGAATTTTAGCTTGCCGTAGCGTTGCTCTTCATTGTGTTGTTGGCGATGTTGATGATGGCGTCCTTGGCGTGGATTGTACTAAATCTTCATGTTGCTCTTGGCGGAGGAAGACCATGATCAACTTGCCCTTGTTGAACTTGAGGTTGTGGTGGAGCTTGGCGAGCTTGTGGGGGGCTTGAGGAACTTGACATTGTACATGAGGTTGGTAGTTCCTATCTTGGATTTCTTCTCGAAGGGCTTCCTCTTGATTACGCTTGGCCGTTCACGATTGCGGTTGGCGAAGCTCTACTTGATTCTTGAAGACGCGTTCGCCTCAGAGCTTCGCCTCACGTTGTTGTTGTTGAAGGCGTTGAGCCTTGGCGTCTTGTTAAATCTTGGTGAAGCGTGCTTGTTCTTCCTCTTGTTGGCGGCTTGAAGGCGTTGTCGTTCTTGAGCGAGCAAAAGCCTCTTGGTTTGATTGAGGGCGAGAACTTGATCATCAACTTGCTCTTGCAAATGCTTGTCATGTAGCGGGTTCACCGAGATCCATGCGGTCTTGATGGCGGCTGCGGCGAAGAAGTGTTGAAGTGGTGTACTTGAGTCGTAGAAGGTGTAATTCGAATGTCGGCTCGGCGGCTCCGTCTTGATGATGAAGAAGTTGAATGATGCGGTTTCTCATGAAAGCGCGGATCTAAATCCATTCTTGCATCGTTCTCTTGCTTGTGGCGTCGAACTTGATAGAGAGCAAAGGTGTCCCGTCTTTCGATGAGATGTTGGTTTTCGCTTTGGAGGAAATCGACTTTGGCGATCCGACTCACGAACGTCTGCGAGGGCGTCGCGCCTTAGCAATTGCTAAACCAACTCCGAGAGGTTATTGACCTTGCCCACGATCAACCTGACCCACGAGGTCTTGTAACATCCCAAATTTTGGAATGTTAATATAATTAATTGAATTGTTTGTTTGTTTGCTTGAGTGAATTAAACTTGAGTGAAATTTGAACCTTTTCAAAACTTTTGAAGAGAGAGAATAAAATGACTTTCCTTCTCCGGTAAATTCAAATTCATCCTATTAAAATCAATGAGAAGATGACATGACTTCTTCAACTATAAAGAATTTGAGCGGAGTTTTGCAATTTAATTCTTTCAAATATTTGCACTTGCTTCTCTATTTTTCTTCCACGAATACCCCGAAAAATAAATTTTTGCAAGCAAGAAAAGCGGAGAAAATGACCCTCAAAATCAGGGGCATTTTTGAAAATATTGAGCCAAGAAAAACCAAAGTTTTTATTTAAAATTATTTGCAAAAAAAATAAAGCCTTTATTAATTTTCTGAAAACATTTTTTTAAGTTTTATTTTGGCCGTGGAATAATGCTCATCATCTACATTTTATTTTTTGATAATTTTAGTATATAAAACTCTTTATTCTGAATTGATTTGATTTCCTTTTTATTGTTTTAGTTTCCTAATTTTAAAAATAGGAATGGAATCGTTTTATTAGGAAAAACCTGGCCCATTAAGCACTTTCCTATTCTAGCCCAACAAGAGATCATCTCCTTCCTCTGTTTCCTCTCACGTTCTGAAGCTTTCCATATCCATGGAGCAGGAAACTCCACCTTCCGATCTCCCTCGTCTTTCCATCCCAGCGCCTCCCGAGACCGCCTATAAAACCCCTCCTCTCCTCGTTCCATTTTCCCATCACCGCCCCCTCCTGCCCGTAGCCTCCTTGCCACCGTCCTCCTTTTCCTGCCTAGAAAGCGCTCACGGGGAGCTCTCCTGGAACCTCCCCATCCCCAGCGCCACCTCCCCAGCGCCGGCCCCTCCTCCGCCACCCCACCCTCTGACCTCGCCCCCTGGCGGAGCAGCCCTCCACATCGCCGTCTCCTTCCTGCCATCTCTGCCTCACGTACAGGTAACTCCGTTTTCGTTTTCAGATTTATTTCCGTAACAGATTTAGTTCCGTTCTTGTTTAGCTTATAACTTTTGATCTATATGTCCAATGATGCTGATTCTTTTTGCGTTAGATCACAATTTTCTTGTAGTTTCAAAAATATATAATTTGTCTATGTTTGGATTTATAAAAATTGAGTTAGATCAGATTTGAATTAAAGCTTGTTTTGCTTATTCGGGAGTTTAAAAATAGATTTTTATTTGATTCTTTTTCTACTGATCACTAGTGATCATATTTACCAGTGGTAAAAACTTCAAAATTGTTTGAGTATTTTAGCTTATTGTTTCATGTAAAACAAATTCTGTTTTAGTTCTATTGAATTATAGCT
The DNA here is from genome assembly GCA_021605205.1 of Aegilops longissima. Taxonomy (NCBI): domain Eukaryota; kingdom Viridiplantae; phylum Streptophyta; class Magnoliopsida; order Poales; family Poaceae; genus Aegilops; species Aegilops longissima. The sequence goes on from JAHIAM010003186.1 coordinate 17,254, forward strand.
ACTTCTTTTTCTATAGTTGTTTTTAAATTATTTTATTTTATATTTCAGAAAGTTTATGTTTGGTTTCTATTAGTTAAACAGTAGGTGTTCAACAAGTTTTATATTCATTTTATTTTGTTATCGTGAAATCAATTCAAGTTACGCTAATAACTTGCAATGGATTTCTCTACTTTTTTAACTCCCAATTGAAAATACTTTCAAAATAGCTTTATGAAAAAATACTTTTTTGTCTTAACTAAATTTATATTTTATTCTCTGTTATTTTAGTGTTTTATTTTCCGTTAGACAAAACTATTTTTGTGAATGTTGTGAAGAAGACTCCTAGTTTTATTTGAAGTTCCTTTGGATTCTTATTCGCTCTCTCTTTTGTTTTGATTGTTAGTGCGAGTGCTTATGTGAATGATATGTTTGTTATATAGATTTCATCAGAGAGTGGCGAGTAGTCTATCAAGTTATTTCTTGAAGCGATAATTCTTCTTCGTCAACATCACCGAGCAAGTTCACTTTGACCATGTTTTCATACCTATGTTTTATTGCATTTAGTGGCACCTTTGCAACCACCCCTCGATGAGTGTTATTGAAATTCTTGTAGTTGAGTAGTATGCATGAGGTAGGAACCCATCACCTGTTACCAAGCCGGGGCGTTATTTTATTCTAATGCTACGCTGTAGTAGGCGGGGTTTGGTATGAGTGTTCGAGTGGTGTGAAGAAGGAGGACTCTCGTCAATGGCGACAACTCCATGATGGAATCTGCAGGACTGCATCTTCAAGACCTCAAGACTTCAAGACTCGAGACAAGAATTCAATACACTCTCTTGGGTGAAGGATGGTTGTGGGCACCTGGAGAAACCGGTGGTTGGCGGGATGCATGGAGAAGCGCCATGACATCTTCGAGAGCTTCACCCGGACAAAGAGGCGGAAGAATACTTCATGCCGGAAGCTTACTGTGCAACCGCAAGTCATTATGGGCTCTGGCTTGGTTGACCTTAGTGGTGACTCTGGCTGGGGCGGTGCTAGCAGATGTAGAACTACTGGTAGGATTGGATGGGTACGGACGTTGGTCGGAGGAACTCTTTGGAAGACCATGTTTGGTCATCTTGTTCTCAAACACTCTGAAGTGCGAGCGTAAAAGATGGATCGAATCTTGCGGGTAAAGTGTACAAACCTCTGCGGAGGTTTTAAACCCTAATCGATTAGCCGTGTCCCGATTCACGGACAATTTGAGCATCTGGACTTGGATCTATCTCAGAACTCTCAACCTGGGTGATAACAATTGTGGGCAACCTATGATGATTTTGGGCTATGAGACATCGGTTGGCGGAACCATGTCATGATAGAAAACTCCATAGTACAGACTTCACTTTTGCCTTTGATGTAGGTAAAATAAAACCAGCTTTTACGCAAACAAAATTCAGATCTGAGCCACAAAGCCATATTGCATATAGTATAGATTTTATCATCTGTTCTTTTTATTGTGATCTTGCGGTACATTCAATGTCTTGACCTACGGCTGCAAGCGTATCATGTTGCAGATATTTCCTCGACAGTAAAATTACGATCTGGAGTTCACGGTCTACACTCAACCTGCCGATGGCGTTGATGGGACTCCACCCGTTTGATTGTTTCAGCTGAGTATTATAGGTATATATCATTTCGTTATTTATACATGTGATTGCACTTTGATATATACATTGATGTCTTTGTATTGCCGTATCTTGATCGAGGATGTACGATAACACGGAAGGCTTGACCGTCTGGTCGGTGCGCTTCTGAGATATAGTATCGAGCACATGTTGGTGTGGGGCGTGACCCTAGAAATCGGAAAGCCCTAGGACAGAAATCTCTAAAAACTTTATTTTCAAAAGGATCCTTTACTTCTCGTCTTTTCTGATTTTATCGGATAGACCCTCTCACCTCAAATAGTTAGAATATACCCTTATCCTTTGATCACCGGAGGATCAATGAAGGCGCTCAAGAAGGATTTGATATCGGAGGCGATGACCCCTTGAGTAAAGAGGATTTCTCCATTAAAATCTACAACAGTTGAAGACTCAGAAGACTTGAAGGATCTGAAGAATATTGACCTTTAGAAGACCAAACCCTGCTATACACCTCGTTAGATCACGATGATTTGTGAGCTGTCATTTTGTTTGATGTTTTCCGATAGCCCCAAAATAAAACTTGTTTCTTCAAAAACTATTGGTTGTATTGTGTGTATATCCCTCCCCACCTCTCTCATCTCCCTAAAACCCTTGAACCCCATAGATGATGAATGAAGTTGGTGATATTCTGGGACGAAGACTCAGCCGAAGCTGAGCTATGGATCGAGAACATGGAAAATCACTTGGGAGCAATTTGGTTTCAAGGAAGTATGAGGTTCAATATGCTCTTCAATACTTTCTGAGAAGTCTTGCAACACTGGTGGAACATGCATCAAGCCATACGAGGATTTAATGGAGCAAGAACTTGGGAGGAATTCAAAAGACCTGTTGAAATCCGTCTTATCCGGAAACACAATGATGCCAAGAGTAAACCTTGTGCCAAGATTTGCGGAGAAATAGGACACACCAGGAGGAACACAAAGATGGATGCCCTCATTGTGAGGAGAAACACCGGTGAGGAATGCCCAACTAGCGGGTGACTTGCTTCACTGTGTGAAGGAACCACCCACTACGGTGCGATGTCACATTTACTCCACGGTGCAACAAACTATTCCGAAGCGGAAGATGGAATGAAAGAAGCCCTCAAGGAAGATCTAGAAGAACCCGATAATGGTAGAAAGTGTTGAAGACCTGGATGGAGAAGGTCTCAACAGATTTTATTCAATGCACGCTATTCATGTGGAGAAGAAGGACATTTTCACGAGTGTGCACCAAGGAAAGAAAAGAGTATCGAGGATATTTCCGGCAATGTGAAGTTTGACCCCGGAGATAGAAACTACGATCATTACTGAGAAATCCGGAAGAGAAAGGAAGGCAACCGAGAGCAACACAATTTTTGCGAGAGAAGGACTTGAGTCATATCACATTACGGTGCAAGGATTTAGGTCATTCGCTAGTAAATGCCGAAAAAAGCCAAGAATCCAAGGCGCATAATCACAAAGAAGCCCGAGACATGTCGGAAGTCATTTGTTTTTCGCTGCAAGGAGGCAGGACATTATGCTATTAAATGTCCCGACAAGATGAAAGCTGGAGTTGAGTAGTTGGAATTTTGATATGGATAATAAGAGTAGTAGAAAGCAATTTCCTTTTCATGAGCTCAATGAGTTGAGTTATGTAATAGATTACTCGAGATTGTAATAGTTCATGACTCAATAAAGTTGTAATGTCACATGCTGAAAAGCTTTAAGGAGTTGTCATATTTTATCTTGGAAATTAATATTCTGGATGAACATGGAAGAAAGTGAGTTGTGATGCATAAACAGGAAATTGGAATTGAGTTTGAAGTTTTGTTTGGATGATATGAATGTGTGCCGGGAGATATGTACCTCATTACGAGCACCACTTTTGTTATACAAGCTGCGGATGGCGACCCTTCTGAGTCTTTCCTTAAAGGTCGAAACCATCATGACCACGACAAGTGATCATGATTGCAGAAGATCTGAAGGACATGATGAAGCATATTCACCTTGAAGGAGATCACGGTCTACAAAGGCTACCCCTTCATGCAAAAGTGGAACTTTGGTATGTGGAGTACACCTCCACCGTTTGAAAGGAGTTTGCCCAAAGAGGATGGGGCATTACTTTTTTCATCTCACGTGTGCCACAACAACTTTCTTCGGCGCTGTTAGTGAAGCAGCCATGGAAGCCATCGCGGAATCGAATACTTGAAGCAAGACTCCGTTATACTCAGGAATACCTAAGCGAAGTGCATGCGGAGAGATGATGAAGGAAGCTCAAGACCACCATGATGAAAAAGAAGATTGAAGATTTCAAGGCTCATGTGCACACTTCCGGTGGGGATGAAGAATCCTCGAGGAGGATAAATGAATAAAGTTGGAGTAATGCTGACCATACCAAATCATGTGGGTGGGCATTTGTAACAAAGTACTTTTTGGAATTTGAATTTGAAAATGGTTAAGGATGTAATGAAAGATTGATATGAAAATAATGAGATTTTAGTCATAGTACTACTGTAAAGCCACAAGATCAATGAAGAAAGAAATGTGTTATTCATGACGGTCCATAGAAGGAAGCTGAACAAAATAAGTTGGAGTTTTGTTTTGATATGATGGTATGAAAGCAGTACTCTTGGATTCAAAGGAGGTGTAACAAGAGAGTTACTCAAGGATGATTTAAAGCTGCACTAGTGCTGAAGTGGGCCATAACCCACAGGCCCAGGATTTTGAGGAAGAGCAGTTGTAACTTTGGATAAAGGAATACACTTGGAAGAAGCGGTGATCAAATCAGCATACGTTCGTAGGAGGATTCATAAAAATCCTAAGAGTGGTGAAGTAACGATAGATGTTTTGTTTGGCTTGCAGAAACCATGGATTTACTACGAACTCGGTTCGAGAACAAGAGAAATTCTGCAATGCTTGTGAGTATGCCCAAGTGTTAAAATCGTGATTCGATATTTACATATGTGGTAATGATTCAAATGCAGGATGGATTGGCCCCATCAGGAGACTTCTATCATGAACTATCATATGTTGATGGAAAATCGAGAGAGCTTGAAAAACTTAGAAGAGTGTCGTAGCGATAAGCCATAAAACCATAAAATGGTAGACGATGGAACCCCATTACTGGCAACCGTTGCCAAGCGTAGGTTATCTGGTGAGGTTCAACAGACCCGTTTTCTGGGAGAAAACCATAAATTGTAGACCACCATGAGTGTTTTGATAGTTGTTTAGAATGGACACAGACCCATCAGCTAAGAAGATCCGGTCTGGACGAACTTCAACTTTGTGAACCGACCCAAGCTTTTGAGAAAACTCTATGCTTACGACGGAAGAGCTTTAATGAAGGAGCTATTGTAAGATATGTGAAGAGACATACATTGTCAGCCCTCTAGAGGAAATATCTGAGTTTATTGGAACCATGACCTTGTTTTTAAGTGTGGTAGCACCTGACCTTCGACCAAGACATTTGCTAGAAGACCCCAACCCTAACCTTTTCTTGCTAGCCTCTTCAAATCTAGGGAATGAGATTCATTTTAAGTAATAGTAGGTTTGTAACATCCCAAATTTTGGAATGTTAATATAATTAATTGAATTTTTGTTTGTTTGCTTGAGTGAATTAAACTTGAGTGAAATTTGAACCTTTTCAAAAACTTTTGAAAGAGAGAATAAAATGACTTTCCCTTCTCCGGTAAATTCAAATTCATCCTATTAAAATCAATGAGAAGATGACATGACTTCTTCAACTATAAAGAATTTGAGCGGAGTTTTGCAATTTAATTCTTTCAAATATTTGCACTTGCTTCTCTATTTTTCTTCCCGAAATACCCGAAAAATAAATTTTTGCAAGCAAGAAAAAGGAGGAAAATGACCCTCAAAATCAGGGCATTTTTGAAAATATTGAGCCAAGAAAAACCAAAGTTTTTATTTAAAATTATTTGCAAAAAGAAATAAAGCCTTTAGAATTTTCTGAAAAACATTTTTTAAGTTTTTATTTTGGCGTGGAATAATGCTCATCATCTACATTTTATTTTTACGATAATTTTAGTATATAAAACTCTTTATTCCGAATTGATTTGATTTCCTTTTTATTGTTTTAGTTTCCTAATTTTAAAAATAGGAATGGAATCGTTTTTATTAGGAAAAACCTGGCCCATTAAGCACTTTCCTATTCTAGCCCAACAAGAGATCATCTCCTTCCTCTGTTTCCTCTCACGTTACAGAAGCTTTCCATATCCATGGAGGCGAAACTCCACCTTCGATCTCCCTCGTCTTTCCATCCAGCGCCTCCGAGACCGCCTATAAACCCCTCCCTCTCCTCGTTCCATTTTCCCATCACGCCCGCCCTCCTGCCCGTAGCCTCCTTGCCACCGTCCTCCTTTTCCTGCCTAAGCAGCTCACCGGGGCTCTCTGGAACCTCCCCATCGCCCAGCGCCACCTCCCCAGCGCCCGGCCCCCTCCTCCGCCACCCCCACCCTCGCCCGGCGACCTCGCCCCCTCGAGAACAGCCTCTCCCATCGCCGTCTCCTTCCTGCCATCTCTGCCTCACGTCTGAGTAACTCCGTTTTCGTTTTCAGATTTATTTCCGTAACAGATTTAGTTCCGTTCTTGTTTAGCTTATAACTTTTGATCTAGATGTCCAATGATGCTGATTCTTTTTGCGTTAGATCACAATTTTCTTGTAGTTTCAAAAATATATAATTTGTCTATGTTTGGATTTATAAAAATTGAGTTAGATCAGATTTGAATTAAAGCTTGTTTTGCTTATTCGGGAGTTTAAAAATAGATTTTTATTTGATTCTTTTTCTACTGATCACTAGTGATCATATTTACCAGTGGTAAAAACTTCAAAATTGTTTGAGTATTTTAGCTTATTGTTTCATGTAAAACAAATTCTGTTTTAGTTCTATTAGAATTATAGCTACTTCTTTTCTATAGTTGTTTTAAATTATTTTATTTTATATTTCAGAAAGTTTATGTTTGGTTTCTATTAGTTAAACAGTAGGTGTTCAACAAGTTTTTATATTCATTTTATTTTGTTATCGTGAAATCAATTCAAGTTAAGCTAATAACTTGCAATGGATTTCTCTCTTTCTTAACTCCCAATTGAAAATACTTTCAAAATAGCTTTATGAAAAAAATACTTATTTTGTCTTAACTAAATTTATATTTTATTCTCTGTTATTTTAGTGTTTTATTTTCGTTAGACAAAACTATTTTTGTGAATGTTGTGAGAAGAAGACTCCTAGTTTTATTTGAAGTTCCTTTGGATTCTTATTGGCTCTCTCTTTTGTTTTGATTGTTAGTCAGGTGCTTATGTGAATGATATGTTTGTTATATAGATTTCATCGGAGTAATGAGTAGTCTATCAAGTTATTTCTTGAAACGATAATTCTTCTTCGTCAACATCACCGAGCAAGTTCACTTTGACCATGTTTTCATACCTATGTTTTATTGCATTTAGTGGCACCTTTGCAACCACCCCTCGGTAGTGTTATTGAAATTCTTGTAGTTGAGTAGTATGCATGGTAGAACCCATCACCCTGTTACCAAGCCGGGGCGTTATTTTATTCTAATGCTCTTATTTTGTAGTAGGCGGGGTTTGGTATGATGTTCAGTGGTGTGAAGAAAGGAGGACTCTCGTCAATAGCGACAACTCCATGATGGAATGCGCAAGGCTGCATCTTCAAGACCTCAAGACTTCAAGACTCGAGACAAGAATTCAATACACACTCTTGGGTGAAGGATGGTTGTGGGCACCTGGAGAAACCAGTGGTTGGTCGGGATGCATGGAGAAAGCGCCATGACATCTTCTTGAGCTTCACGGACAAAGAGGCGGAAGAATACTTCATGCGAGGAAGCTTACATGCAACATGAAGTCATTATGGGCTCGGCTTGGTTGACCTTAGTGGTGACTCTGGTGGGGCCGGTGCTAGCAGATGTAGAACTTCGGTAGGATTGGATGGAGTACGGACGGTGGTCGGAGGAACTCTTTGGAAGACCATGTTTGGTCATCTTGTTCTCAAACACTCTGAAGTGCGAGCGTAAAAGAGGATCGAATCTTGCGGGTAAAGTGTACAAACCTCTGCGGAGGGTTTAAACCTAATCGATTAGCAGGTGTCCCGATTCTACGGACAATTTGAGCATCTGGACTTGGATCTATCTCGAACTCTCAACCTTTGGACTGATAGCTTAATTGTGGGCAACCTATGATGATTTTGGGCTATGAGACACATCGGTTGGCGGAACCATGTCATGATAGAAAACTCCATAGTACAGACTTCACTTTTGCCTTTGATGTAGGTAAAATAAAACCAGCTTTTACATAAACAAAATTCGAATCTGAGCCACAAAGCCATATTGCATATAGTATAGTTTTATCATCTGTTCTTTTTTATTGTGATCTTGCCGGTACATTCAATGATGCTTGCCTACGGCTACAGCAATATCATGTTGCAGATATTTCCCTCGACAGTAAAATTACGATCTGAGATTCGGTCTACACTCAACCTGATATGCGTTGATGGGACTCACATAAGTTTGATTGTTTCAATGAGTATTATAGGGTATATATCATTTCGTTATTTATACATGATTGCACTGATATATACATTGATGTCACATGTGTGACATCTTGATCAGAGATGTACGATATTACGGAAGCAACCGTCTACAGTCGGTCGCTCTGAATGGTATCGAGGCACATGTTGGTATGGGGATGACCTAGAAATCGGAAAGCCCTAGAATGAAATCTCTAAAACTTTATTTTCAAAAGGATCCTTTACTTCTCGTCTTTTCTGATTTTATCGGATAGACCCTCTCACCTCAAATAGTTAGAATATACCCTTATCCTTTAATCACCGGAGGATCAGCGAAGGCGCTCAAGAAGGATTTGATATCGGAGGTGATGACCCTTGAGTAAAAGGATTTCTCCATTAAAATCTACAACAGTTGAAGACTCCGAAGACTTGAAGGATCTGAAGAATGTTGACCTTTAGAAGACCAAACCCTGCTATACACCTCGTTAGATCACGATGATTTGTGAGCTGTCATTTGTTTGATGTTTCCGATAGCCCCAAAATAAAACTTGTTTCTTCAAAAACTATTGGTTTGTATTGTGTATATCCCTCCCCACCTCTCTCATCTCACCCTAAAACCCTTGAACCCCATAGATGATGAATGAAGTTGGTGATATTCTCTGGACGAAGACTCAGCCGAGCGAGCTATGGATCTGAGAACATGGAAAATCACTTGAGAGCAATTTGGTTTCAAGGAAGTATGAGGTTCAATATGCTCTTCAATACTTTCAGAGTCTGCAACCTGGTGGAACATGCATCAAGCCATGAGGTTTAATGGAGCAAGAACTTGGGAGGAATTCAAGAAGACCTGTTGAAATCCGTCTTATCCGGAAACACAATGATGCAAAAGTAAACCTTGTGCAAGATTTGCGGAGAAATAGGACACACCGGAGGAACACAAAGATGGATGCCCTCATTGTGAGGAGAAACACCCAGTGAGGAATGCCCAACTAGCGGGTGACTTGCTTCTGTGTGAAGGAACCACCCACTACCGGTGCGCGATGTCACATTTACTCCACGGTGCAACAAACTATTCGAGCGGGAAGATGGAATGAAAAAAGCCCTCAAGGAAGATCTAGAAGAACCAGATAATGGTGAAAGTGTTGAAGACACGGATGGAGAAGGTCTCAGCAGATTTTATTCAATGCACGCTATTCATGTGGAGAAGAAGGACATTTTCTGATGTGCACCAAGGAAAGAAAGAGTATCCGGGATATTTCCGGCAGCGAAGTGAAGTTTGACCCCGGAGATAGAAACTACGATCATTCTGAGAGAAATCCGGAAGAAAAGGAAGGCAACCGAGCAACACAATTTTGCGAGAGAAGGACTTGAGTCATATCACATTACGGTGCAAGGATTTAGGTCATTCGCTAGTAAATGCCGAAAAAAAGCCAAGAATCAAGGAGCCGCATAATCACAAAAGCCCGAGACATGTCGGAAGTCATTTGTTTTCGCTGCAAGGAGGCAGGACATTATGCTATTAAATGTCCCGACAAGATGAAAGCTGGAGTTGAGTAGTTGGAATTTTGATATGGATAATAAGAGTAGTAGAAAGCAATTTCCTTTTCATGAGCTCAATGAGTTGAGTTATGTAATAGATTACTCGAGAGATTGTAATAGTTCATGACTCAATAAAGTTGTAATGTCACATGCTGAAAAGCTTTAAGGAGTTGTCATATTTTATCTTGGAAATTAATATTCGGATGAACATGGAAGAAAGTGAGTTGTGATGCATAAGCGGAAATTGGAATTGAGTTTGAAGTTTTGTTTGGATGATATGAATGTGTGCCGGAGATATGTACCTCATTGAGCACCACTTTTGTTATACAACTGCGGATAGCGACCCTTCTGAGTCTTTCCTTAAAGGTCAAAACCATCATGACCACGACAAGTGATCATGATTACCGAAGATCTGAAGGACATGATGAAGCATATTCACCTTGAAGGAGATCACGTCTACAAAGGCTACCTTCATGCAAAAGGTGGAACTTTGGTATGTGGAGTACACCTCCACCGTTTGAAAGAGTTTGCCCAAAGAGGATGGGGCATTACTTTTCATCTCACGTGTGCCACAAGCAACTTTCTTGGCGCTGCTGTGAAGCAGCCATGGAAACCATCGCGGATCGAATACTTGAAGCAAGACTCCGTTATACTCAGGAATACCTAAGCGAAGTGCATGCGAGAGATGATGAAGGAGAAGCTCAAGACCACCATGATGAAAAAGAAGATTGAAGATTTCAAGGCTCATATACGCTTTTCACTTCGGTGGGGGATGAAGAATCCTCGAGGAGGATAAATGAATAAAGTTGGAAGTAATGCTGACCATACCAAATCATGTGGGTGGCAGCATTTGTAAC
>JAHIAM010003187.1:0-34219 GCA_021605205.1 Aegilops longissima
ATCTGAATGTCAACTCTCGATGAAAGCCGGCGATCTTGGCTTCAAGAAATTCTTGATAGGTTTAGCTTCAATCCATTTAGTAAACTTTTACATTTGCTACAAACACATGAGTGAAGGCGCTCCTACCGGTTCTCGATTGGTCCAACCATATCAATCCCCCAAAGCGACAAAGGGCGAATGAGTGGAATGGTCTTGGTGGCTGCTTGAGCTTGTGCGACATATTGGAGTAAAATTGGCAGCCCTCACATTTGTAACAATATCTTTCGCCATTATTTGCTAAGTGGCGGTAAAACCCAGCTCGGTATGCTTTAGCCACAATGGTCAGGAAGACGCATGGTGACCACAGGTCCCAGTGGATATCGTTGAGATCACTCAACCTTCTTGAGTGTTATGCATTTACGGTGACTCGATTACACTTTCTGAACGAGTTGTCCTCTTATCTGATAAAGGCTTTGGATGAAGACCAGACGATGCAGCCGGCGATATGTCTCATCGTATCTACTTTTCCAAACACTTTTGCCCTTGTTTTGGGCTCTAACTTATATGATTTGAATGGAACTAACCGGATTGGCCTTTGTTTTCAGAGAATGCCATGATATTGTTTTATGTGCGAAAACAAAAGTTCTCGAGAATGACCTGAAACTCCAGGATGTCTTATAAAAATAATAAAAATCCTCACCAAAGATGAAGACGAGGGGCCCACACCCACATCCACGAGGGGGCGCGCCCCCTCCCACAGCGCCCCCCTACCTCGTGGGCCCCAGGAGACCCTCAGCGCCAACTCCAACTCCATATATTGGATTTAGGGAGAAAAATCAGAGAAAGAATCATCATGTTTTACGATCACGGACCGCCGCCAAGCCCTAATCTCTCTCGGGAGGCTGATCGGGTCGTTCGGGGCTCGGGAGGGGATTCGTCGCCGTCGTCATCATCAACCATCCTCCATCACCAATTTCATGATGCTCACCGCCGCCGTGAGTAATTCCATCATAGGCTTGCTGGACGGTGATGGGTTGGATGAGATTTATCATGTAATCGAGTTAGTTTTGTTAGTGTTTGATCCTAGTATCCACTATGTTACGAGATTGATGTTGCTATGACTTTGCTATGCTTAATGCTTGTCACTAGGGCCGAGTGCCATGATTTCAGATCTGAACCTATTATGTTTTCATGAATATATGTGTGTTCTTGATCCTATCTTGCAAGTCTATAGTCACCTACTATGTGTTATGATCCGGCAACCCCAGTGACAATAATCGGGACCACTCCGGTGATGACCATAGTTTGAGGAGTTCATGTATTCACTATGTGCTAATGCTTTGTTCGGTTCTCTATTAAAGGAGGCCTTAATATCCCTTAGTTTCCAATAGGACCCGCTGCCACGGGAGGGTAGGACAAAAGATGTCATGCAAGTTCTTTTCCATAAGCACGTATGACTATTTACGAATACATGCCTACATTATATTGATGAATTGAGCTAGTTACATGTCACCCTATGTTATACTATTACGCAATGAACCACATCCGGCATAATTATCCATCACCGATCCGGTGCCTCTGAGCTTTCCATATCTTGGTTTACGCTTACTTACTTTTCCGTTTACTCTTTATTATCATCACTACAAAATACCAAAAATATTACTTTTGCTGTCTTTACTTTTATTCTTTATTACCACCACTATCATATTACTTTGCTACTAAACACTTTGCTGCGGATACTAAAGTCCGGTGTGGTTGAATTGACAACTCAGCTGCTAATACTTGAGAATATTCTTTGGCTCCCCTTGTGTCGAATCAATAAATTTGGGTTGAATACTCTACCCTCAAAAACTATTGCGATCCCCTATACTTGTGGGTTATCAAGACATTTTCTAGCGCCCGTTGCGGGAGCATAGCTCTATTCTTTGAGTCACTTGGGATTTATATCTGCTGGACACTATGAAGAACTTGAAAGACGCTAAGACAACAATTTATCCCTCAACTACGAGGGAGGTAAGAACTGCCATCTAGCTCGCACTTGATTCACCTTACATTATGAGTAAGCTAGCGACACCTAAACCTTCTGCTATTCGTTCCGATATGTGCATGTTATTGATGATGCCACTTCGCTATGCATGATACTTATGATGAAACTACTTCTATGCTTGATACTACATGCCTTGGTGAATTTCTAGATGAACAAATTTCTAGGTCTAGAGAAAGAAATTATTGAAACTGAATCACGATGATGAAAGTGATGATGAAAATATCCCTGCTATTCTGAGGGTTATCTTTTTGATGCGGAATCTTAGCAGCTATTTTGCTTGCGGGATAGATATGAACTTAAGAGGCTGCTAGTTAAATGGAGTAAAGAATCTCTTAGAGATAGGATGAGACCTGACCCTGCTTTTGCTACTTCACCTATCTATGTTCCTGATAAGGATTATTATGAATTCTCTGTTGATCCAGATATAATTACTTTGGTTGAATCTGATCCTTTTTATGGCTATGAATCTGAAACTGTTGTGGCACATCTTACTAAGTTAAATGATAGCGCTGCCCTGTTTACTAATGATGAGAGATCGCTACTTTTATATACTCAAAATATTTCCGTTCTCATTAAAGGGTGATGCTAAGATATGGTTTAATTCTCTTGATCCTGGTTGTGTGAGTAGTCCCGGGATATGATTTATTACTTCTCTCGCTAAATATTTCCCTGCTCATAAGAAACAAGCTGCTTTGAGGAAATATACAACTTATGCAAATTGAAGAAGAGAGTCTCCCACAAGCTTGGGGAGGCTTCTCAAGATTATAATGCTTTGCTGATCATCCTCTTAAGAAACCTGAAATACTTGATATCTTTTATAATGGACTAACCGATGCTTCGGAGATTACGGATAGTTGTCTGGTTCTCTTTTAGGGAAAGAACACGGATGAAGCTGAAATTCTATTGAATAATATGTTGACAAATGAAAATAATTGGCACCTCCGAGCCAACTCCCGAGCTAGCTCTGAGCCAATTCTTGAGCCTATTCCTAAACCAACTCCGAAGAAGAGAGGTGTTCTATTTCTCATCTTGAAGATATGCAGAGGCAAAAGAAATCTATGAAAGAAAAAGGTATTAAAGTTGAAGATGTTAAGAATTTACCTCCTATTGAAGAAATACATGGTCTTAATTTACCACATGTTGAAGAAGTATATGATCTCAATCCTTTATTCATGAAGAACCTCTGATCGATATCACTACACGGGTAGTAAAGGTAAATTCTCTCTATAGATATGATAAAGCTGAAGTACCTCCTACTAAAATTGCTAGTCGATTGCTTGGATGAGTTTGATAACTTTATGTTTAAGCAAGATGACTTTAATGCTTATTTTGGTAGACAATTGAAACATAATACCTTTATGATTAAGCGCTTGAGTGATTATATGGCTAATATTAGAGGTGAACTTAAACTTGTTAGCAAACATGCTTCTATGGTTACCACTCAAGTAGAACAAGTACTTAAAGCTCGAAAAAAAGTGCTTGATGAAATGAATAATAAGAAAAATGATTATGTTGTTAGAGTGGCTACTAGAACTGGTAGAATGACTCAGAACCTTTGTATCTGAAGGCCACCCTAAGAGAATCGAGCAAGATTCTCAAAGAAATAATATTGATGCACCTAGTTCTTCTAAAAGCGGAAAAAGAAAAATGATAGGACTTTGCAAACTTCTAGTGAACCTATTCTTGAACCACGATAATCCAAATGATATCTCTATGTCTAATGCTGAAACACAATCTGGTAATGAACATGAACCTAGTGAAAATGTTAATGATGATGTTCATGATGATGCTCAACCTAGTAATGATAATGATGTAGAAGTTGAACCTTGTTGATCTTGATAACCCACAATCAAAGAATCAACGTTATGATAAAAGAGACTTCGTTGCTAGGAAACATGGTAAAGAAAGAGAACCATGGGTTCAGAAACCCATGCCTTTTCCTCCCAAACCATCCAAGAAAAAAGATGATGAGGATTTTGAGCGCTTTCTTTGAAATGATTAGACCCATCTTTTTGCGTATGAGATTGACTGATATGCTCAAAATGAATCCTTATGCTAAATATATGAAAGATATTGTTACAAATAAAAGAAAGATACCGGAAGCTGAAATTTCCACCATGCTTGCTAATTATACTTTTAAGGGTGGAATACCAAAGAAACTTGGAGATCCAGAGTACCTACTATACCATGCTCCATTAAGAGAAATTATGTTAAAACTGCTTTATGTGATCTTGGAGCGGTGTTAGTGTTATGCCTCTCTCTTTATATCTTAGACTTGACTTGAATAAGTTGACACCTCTGAAATATCTTTGCAAATGGCTGATAAATCAACTTGCTATACCTGCCGGTATTTGTGAGGATGTGCCTGTTGTGGTTGCAAACATTACTATTTTAACGGACTTTATTATTCTTGATATTCCGAGGATGATAGTATGTCTATTATTCTTGGAAGACCTTTCCTTAATACTGCAGGGGCTGTTATTGATTGCAACAAAGGCAATGTTACTTTTCATGTTAATGGTAATGAGCATACGGTACACTTTCGAGGAAACAACCTCAAGTTCATAGTATCAACTCTATTGGAAAAATTCCATCGATTATATTTGGAGGTTTGAATTTCCTCTCCCCTCTTGTCAAGAAGAAATATGATATACTTATTATTGGGGATGTCCATATCCCCGTTGAGGTAACATAGTGTTATTCGAAATTTCTCCGGTTCCATGATTATCGGAATGAGTTTGTTAACAAGACTTGATCAACCTTGTTAGTGGATTCTTTTTATGAGCATGAGATGGATGAAACTAGAAGCACAACCTTCACACCCTCTTTATATTCTCTGTTATTTAGTAGAAATAAAGTAAAATAGTATTTTTACATACATTTCCTTATTTATCCGTGCAATATAAAAATATCCGAAAATAAAAGTCCTCAGAATGCCATGCCAATTTAATATGATTTTTTAAGAATATTTGAGGATTTATTGTGCAAAAATTACATGAGGGGGCGCCACACAGCCACGAGGGGTGGAGGCGCGCCCTACCCCTGGGCGCCCCCGCCTCGTGGGCCCATGGTGGCCCTCCTCCACACCCTGCACCCATCTTCTTCCTCTGCCTCACACAAACCCCGAAAAACAACCCAAGCTCGTGTTCCGGCCACTTTTGCTGCGATTTTCGATCTCCTTGCTCAAAGCACCTCTCATAAAACTGCTTGGGGAGATTGTTCCTTGGTATGTGATCCTCCATTGGTCCAATTAGTTTTTGTTCTAGTGCTTTATTCTTTGCAAATTTGTGCTGCATAGGTGACCATGTTCTTGAGCTTGCATGTCAAATTTATATGGTTCCAAGTAGTTCTAATGCTTGATATATGCTCTAGGCACTTGTATGAGTAGTTGCTATCAGTTTTATTGAAGTTAGTTCACTTTCGTTTGAAGTTACTAAAAATTTCAGATTATTTTAGAAATATTGAAGAGACTTTTGAGGGGCTCGTCGAGCCGAAGCTCGAGGGAAAAACAAAAGGAAGAAGAGAAGAAGCCCAAATTTAATTTGCCTCGCACCACGGATGTCCGGCCGTGTGAATGGCCTTCCGATGACTTCTTGAGGAGAGCCAGGATTTATGAGGATTTCTATCTATTAATTGAGAAGCCCGGACTCACGACTTCCTCCGCGACCAACGTCATCGGTATCTCTTACTCACAAATACTTTTGTGCAGAACTTCTACTTTTTCCCTAAGAAATCACCTCCAACATGAGTTCCATTTATATGCGTTGTTAAGGAGATGACATTAGCTGAATTTTTGAGGTTTGCAAAATACCTTTTGAAGGCACCTTAGATGAACCACACGTAGTGAAGTGGAAGCTTTTATTAACACTATCCTTTGTGGGAGAAACAGGAAGGTTTACGATGCAGAATACTAGCATACATTTTCCTGTTTTACGCTACTTTGCCTTATTTGATAGTCGTTGCTTGATTGGTCGTGAGCTGTGGAAACCTTAGCATTCTGATATTATTATTTTGTTCCATGGTTTATACGCAATAACTCTGTTAGTATGGGTGGAATTGTTGCTAGGCAGTTAAGTCTGAACCGTACTAAGGGCCCCATCTTTGGAGGCATTTATGCTTCACGCCTAGCTGAATATTTTGAAATACCTATTAGGCATGAAGAAAGAAGAAACAGCGTTGCCCGTGCTTATTTAGATTATAAGAGTATGCTAGCGCATGATTTTCTTGTTAAGAGTCAGAAGGGAGCTCAAATATAAATTGTACTTTGATAAACATCACCCTGAGACTATTACTTTGCCTGCTCCTCTTTGTTTAACTTGTCTACAGGTCCTAACATTGTTAGTGGCGGCTGTTCAAGCCTATAGGAATCCTGCACCAACCCTAAAACCCGGAACCACAAGATGAGCCTCCCGACTATCATTTATTCTTGGGATCGAGAGGAGGTTGCCAACCGATGGCGATGAGTCCTCTTCATCACATTATGATCCCAACTATTCTGCATCATGATCTGACTGACTACACCTCGGGTATCAGCCGGGATATCCTAGCAATAGACCAACTTAGGCCAAAAGCCTAAGCTTGGGGAATACGTATTCTCACCGACATTACATTTATGTTCACACACACTCATTGCTAGATGTCGGTGCTCATACTCTCTCCTTTGTAATATCCATGCTAGTTTATTTTATTTTCCTGCTTTCTTCTTGTGTGTTTAATAAACCTTAAGAAAAAAACAAAAAATTAGTAGTAGTTTATTTTTCCTGTTGTAGTAGTAATAATTAAAAGAAAACCCAAAAATATTTCCATTCTTATTTTGCTTGTTGGGAGCTTTCCGTGTAAATAGTTTTATTTCCTTTCTTTTCTTTGGGGTGAGTGGGAAGACCATGATTAAATTATTGAAGTGGCTCTTATATGCATCATTGTTGATTTAACCAAGAGCCCATATTGCCTTGTCTTCTCCTGTTTATTGAATGCTCGCATGATTCAGCTTAGTCAATGCACGTGCACTCTTATTATTATTCACACCGTTCGGTTGGTGCAAGTGAAAGGCAATCATGATGATATATGATGGACTGTGAGATAGGAAAAGCTGGTATGAACTCGACCTCTTTTGTTTTCTAAATATGATGAGTCCGTCGTTCTTGATTCAGCTTATTATGAATAAACATGTTTGCAATGACAATTAGAGATCATAGTTGCTCGTGCCATGCTTGATTAGCTATGAGTTATAATGGTTTACCTTGCGTGCCAACATGCTATTAAAATGGTTGTGATGTGGTATGATGGGGTGGTGTCCTCCTTTGAATGATTTAAGTGACTTGACTTGGCACATGTTCACGCATGTAGTTGAAACAAATCAACATAGCCTTCACGATATTTGTGTTCATGGTGGATTATATCCTATTCATCTTGTATTCAATGTTTATTAATTTTAATGCATGTTCATGACTGGTGTCGCTCTCTAGTTGGTCGCTTCCGGTCTTTTGCTAGCCTTCACTTGTACTAGCGAGAATACTGCTTGTGCATCCAATCCCTTAAACCGAAAGTTATGCCATATGAGTCCACTATACCTTCCTATATCACGGTATCTACCTGCGTTCCAAGTAAATTTGTATGTGCCAAACTCTAAACCTTCAAATAATCATTCTGTTTTGCATGCTCGAATAGCTCATATATCAACTAGGGCTGTCCTTATCTTCCGTGTTAGGCGGGTTATTCTCAAGAGGAGTGGACTCCGCTCCTCACTCACGAGAAAATGGCTGGTCACCGGGATGCCCAGTCCATGCTTTATGCAAACTAAATCAAAATAATTGCAAACAAAACTCCCCACAGGACCCGTTGAATGTTGGAGGCACTCGTTGTTTCGAGCAAGCCATGGATTGATGCTTGTGGAGGAGGGAGTATAAACTTTACCATTCTGTTTGGGAACCGCCTATAATTTGTTTAGCATGAAAAGATATCGTCATCTCTTAGTTGTTATGTTGACAATGAAAGTATGCCGCTCAAAATATAATTTATCTCTATTTCAAAACCGAGCTCGGCACCTCTACAAATCCTGCTTCCCTCTGCGAAGGGCCTATCTATTTACTTTCATGTTGAGTCATCACCTCTTATTAAAAGCACTAGTGGAGAGCACAACTGTCATTTGCATTCATTATTGTTAATTTATATCGGGTATGACTATGATTGGATCTCTTTTACCATGAATTACAATGTCTAGTCAGTCATTGATCTTTGAAGGTGCTCTGCATTTATGTTTCTGCGGTCTCGAAAGGGCTAGCGAGATACCATCTTGTTATATCATATTATGATTGTTTTGAGAAAGTGTTGTCATCCGAGATTTATTATTATGGCTTGCTAGCTGATTATGTTATTGATATGAGTAAACATGAGACCTGAGAATTATTGCAAATGTGGTTATTTATGATCTTTCTGAAAACCTGAATGCTGGCTTGACATAAGTACAACAACAAGAGCAAGCGAGTTTGTAAAGTTTTTATTTTCTCTTTCAGGTTTGTCAACTGAATTGCTTGAGGACAAGCAAGGGTTTAAGCAAGGAGTTGATCGTCTCAAATCGTATCTACTTTTCCAAACACTTTTGCCCTTGTTTTGGACTCTAACTTATGATTTGAATGGAACTAACCGGATGGCTGTTTTCAGCAGAATTGCCATGATGTTGTTTCATGTGAGAAAACAAAAGTTCTCGAAATGACCTGAAACTCCACGGGATGTCTTATAAAAATAATAAAAATCCTGCGCCAATGATGAAGACCGGGGCCCACACCATGTCCACGAGGGTGGGGCGGCCCCTCCTGGCGCCCCTACCTCGTGGGCCCCTGGAGACCCTCAGCGCCAACTCCAACTCCATATATTGGCTTTCGGGAGAAAAAAATCAGAGAAAAGAATCATCACGTTTTCACGATCTGGGCCGCCGCCAAGCCCTAATCTCTCTCTCGGGAGGCTGATCTGGAGTCCGTTCGGGGCCCGAGAGAGGGATTCGTCGCCGTCGTCATCATCAACCATCCTCCATCACCAATTTCATGATGCTCACCGCCGTGCGTGAGTAATTCCATCATAGGCTTGCTGGGCGGTGATGGGTTGGATGAGATTTATCATGTAATTGAGTTAGTTTTGTTAGTGTTTGATCCTAGTATCCACTATGTTACGAGATTGATGTTGCTATGACTTTGCTATGCTTAATGCTTGTCACTAGGGCCGAGTGCCATGATTTCAGATCTGAACCTTTTATGTTTTCATGAATATATGTGTGTTCTTGATCCTATCTTGCAAGTCTATAGTCACCTACTATGTGTTATGATCCGGCAACCCGAAGTGACAATAATCGGGACCACTCCGGTGATGACCATAGTTTGAGGAGTTCATGTATTCACTATGTGCTAATGCTTTGTTCGGTTCTCTATTAAAAGGAGGCCTTAATATCCTTAGTTTCCAATAGGACCCGCTGCCACGGGAGGGTAGGACAAAGATGTCATGCAAGTTCTTTTCCATAAGCACGTATGACTATTTATGGAATACATGCCTACATTATATTTATGAGCTGGAGCTAGTTACGTGTCACCCTATGTTATTTATTACATGACGAACGCATCGGGCATAATTATCCATCACTCATCCGGTGCCCACGAGCTTTCCATATAATGGTTTACGCTTACTTACTTTTCCGTTGCTACTGTTATCATCACTACAAAAATACCAAAAATATTACTTTTGCTGTCTTTACTTTTGTTACCGTTACCACCACTATCATATTACTTTGCTACTAAACACTTTGCTGCAGATACTAAGTTTCCAGGTGTGGTTGAATTGACAACTCAGTTGCTAATACTTGAGAATATTCTTTGGCTCCCCTTGTGTCGAATCAATAAATTTTGGTTGAATACTGTACCCTCGAAAACTGTTGCGATCCCGTATACTTGTGGGTTATCATCGAGCCTCTTCTTCATCCTCTGGGAGTTCCATCCTAAGGATATCGCATGATGTATAGCTTTGTCGGTCGGGAGTGATGACCAAAACCTCCATGATCAGGTCGACCACGGCTGGACTTGACTTGATCGGATCTGTGGCACTCTTAGGCCGTGGGGCTCTTACGTGAAAGGATCTTCTTGAGGCCGGCAGTGCGTGAATGTGTTCCAAAAACACATTGCTGGGAATAGCTTCTCTCTTGGAACCTATCTTTGCCAAATCATGGCTGCTTGATTTTTTAGTCGGGGTATATGATGGAGCTCCAACCCCTCAAACTTCTTTTCCAATTTCCTCACCGCGTTGCAGTAACCAGTCATGGATGGGCTTCTAACGTCCCCTCCTTCATCACTTGATTGACTACCAAATCTGAGTCGCCATAGACCATGGCGAAGGGCGCTTGAGTGAGATGGCCATCGTAACCCATACAAAGCGCTTCATATTCTCCTTCGTTATTGGAGAATCAAAGTGAATCTGGAGGACATATCTGAGCTTGTCTCCTTGGGGGATACCAGTACCACCCCAACACGGAACCATTCAGCATCTTGGAACCATCAAGAACATGGTCGATGTTCCAAGTGAATTTAGTCGGCGGTTGCTGTTCGATCCACTTTCGGCGAGAAATCTGCTATTGCTTGGGACTTGATAGCTTTCTTTGCCTCAAACTTGATATCAAGGAAGGAGTTCAATCGCCCACTTTGCCACTCGACAGTTGCATCTCATTGTTCGAGAATCTCGACAATGGAGGCGTCGTGACCGGCATCGTAATGGAGTTATCAGATAATGTGCAACCTTCTTAGTGGTCATATAAATCCATAAACAAGTTTGTGATAATGTGGATATCTTTGCTTTGATGGGTCAAAACTTGAAACATAATATCTTTGGTGGCTGAACTTTATAAACACCCTTCTTCTTCCCTCTCGATCGTAAGTGCTACTGTCTTGGCGACTTGTCCGATGTGGCTGCAATGTAAGCGGTAAAGGCTCTTTGCTGATTGGGGCAGCAAGCACGGTTGGGTGGAAAGCTGGGCTTTTAGCTCTGCAAATGCTGCATCATCTTCAGGAGTCCACTCGAACTTATCTGACTTCTTCATCAATCGGTAGAGAGGCAGTGCCTTTTCACCGAGTCGAGAAATGAATCGACTTAGGGCGGTCAAACAACCAGTAAGCTTCTGGACATCATGCACACGCACAGGGCGTTTCATCCAGAGTATGGCACCCACTTTCTCTGGGTTAACGTCGATCCCTCGTTCGGAAACGAGAAAACCGAGTAATTTTCTGCCCGGAACTCCGAATGTGCACTTTGATGGATTAAGCTTGATATCATACTGCTACCTCTTGAGCACTGCGTTGGATTTCCCCGAAGAGGAGAGGATGATGCAGCAAAGTAGCGTAAGTATTTCCCCCAGTTTTTTAGAACCAAGGTATCAATCCGGTAGGAGGCCACGCACAAGTCCCTCGTGCACTGCACAAAGCGATAGCTCCTGCAACCATAGCGATTAGGGGTTGTCAATCCTTCACGGTCACTTACGAGTGAGACCTGATAGAGATGATAAATAATATTTTTGGTATAGAGATGCAAAGTAAAAAGTAAAAGGCAAAGTAAAAACAAAGCAAGTATTAAAGTGATGGAGATTTATATGATGTGAAAGTGTGTTATATCGACTAGAGGGGGTGAATAGGCGATTTTATGAATTCTTCAATGAGGAATTTTCGGTGAGAAATTCCTAAGTGAAGAACTACTTCTGATGGAATAAGTACTCAAGTAAGCATAAGAGAATGCGGGCATGGTCATCATGATGAAATGAAGACAATCAAAGAGTCTGAGAAAGCGTAAACACAGGATATCACAAGATGAAGCCAAGCAGTTTGAAGAATTGGCGAGGAGATTGAGAAAGTCTTGATCAAAGTCTTCAAACAGATGAGAAGCGAACACTCAACACGATAATGAGGAAATGAAAGAGTTGAGGAAATAGAACCGATTAGGTTGGTGAAGACAATGATTTGGTAGACCAGTTCAAGCTGATGTCTCGGTTATGCGTCTGAGTTGGAGCGGCTGAGTATTTAAACTCGAGGACACACGATCCGGACACCCGATCGGCTGAGCACGCAGCTCGAGGACACCAAGTCCTCACCGTATTCTCCTTGAACTGAGGTCACACAAACATCGTCCAATCACTCGTGGTAAGTCTTGAGCGACTTCCAAACCTTCACAGACTTGGTCACTCGGTGATCCACAATTCCTCTTGGATGCTCTAGACCATGACACCTAACGTGCGGAAGAAGCCACAGTCTTCAAAGGTAACAAGCGTCGGATCACGCGAGATCAATCTCTTGATGATGCTCAATCACTTTGGGTTTTGTAGGGGTTTGGTTTTGGGTTTTCCTCACTCGATGATTTTAGCTCAAAGTCCTCGGAGGATGGGTTGCTCTCAAATGACAAGTGTCAAGTTCTCTCGGAGCAGCCAACCAGCTAGTGGTTGTAAGGCTGGCTATTTATAGCCTAGGGAGCAGCCCGACATGATAAGACATAAATGCCCTTCAATGATATGACCGTTAGGTGGATAAGATATTTTGGGACAGCTGTCGTGGCACTTGACAGCAGTCGGAAATTTACTCTCAAATTCCTCGGGGCTATCATGTTCCTCCTTTGTGTAGGCAATCCGCCTTTGGCGAATTCCTAACTCCTTAGTCGAGAACAAATTCCTCGACGACGGAAGAACTTCGTCTACATCCTTTGAAGAAATTGGTGAGCTGTATATGAGATTTCAAAGGCTTCACTCGAAGAAGGATTGGTAGGTGTAGGATTTTGAGTTGAGCATCACATGGAACTTTTTCCTTAGTATTTCCTCGACCCCCTTTAACGATGCGGTGTTTCCTATGACTCAAGAAAGAAAAGCGAAACAACGAAAACAAAAGTCTTCACGCTTCATGTTCCTCAAATGAATACCAAGTCTTCAAGGTCACAATTTCTTCACTTTCAAAGTCTTGAAAGTCTTGAGAATATCAAAGTCTTGATCGAAGAACTTCATTTTTAGAATTCGACTTTCTCTGTTGATATCAAACTCCTCATAGACTTATAGACCTGTGTACACTCATAAACACATTAGTCCCTTAACCTATAAGTCTTCAATACACCAAAATCACTAAAGGGCACTAGATGCACTTACAATCTCCCCCTTTTGGTGATTGATGACAATATAGGTTAAGTTTTCAACGGGGATAAACATATGAAGTGTAAATACTGATATTGAGGAATTTGATTGCAAGATATAGAAGAACTCCCCCTGAAGATATGCATAGTGAGGAATTTTGCTTTTGAGGCATTGCACATTTGAAGAGTTGAATCATGGAGATCTCCCCCTATATCTTGTAATTCATACGCATTTGACATATAATATGAAGAATTTGAAATGGATGATGAAATATGGTGGTGATGTAGTTCGACATGCGTGTATTAACATATAATGAGGAATAAGCATGCGAGAGGAACACATCAAAAGTATCGAGCACCATCGGGTTTAAGATTACAACTCGATCCAATAAAGTTTCGGAAGAGCGAGAGTTGTAACTTAGCAAAAAAAAGCGCTTTGTATATAGGCGTAAAAATAGACCGGCTTGAAGACTAACTCAAATTTCTCCACCTTTGTCATCAAATGACCAAAAGGATTGGCGAGGACTACGCATACGAAGAATTTCAAGTTGATGAAGGGCGCGCGGCGTTATCGAAGTCGGTTGTCGTAGTAAGGCCTGCAGCAGTGTCATCAAGTCTTCATTTTCATCGGTGTCCGCGATGAAGAATAGGAGCTGGCTACCAAGGAAGGAACCTTGACCTTCTTGAATTTCTTGGTGGAGGTACAGACCGGTCAAATTCTTCCTTGAGACCCATTGTCTCCAGTTCTTCTTGTATTGTAGACATTAGAAAGAACAGCCAGTGCGGTTGAAGGTTTCATGGAGGTAGTATTGGTTTTCTTCTTTGCATTGTGTGTTGAGGTCATGTTGTGAAGAATTGAACCAAAGCGATGCTTGACCCATTTATGATTGCGATCAACCTTGATGAAGGCGAGGGTAACTCACGATCGATCTTGATGAAGGCGAGAGTAACCCATTTATGAGTTGGGATGAGTTTCTTGAGCCCATTTGAACCGTTGGTGCGAGGGTGAGAATTTGTTGGATTGGGGTGAAGAGTGGAGAATCGGGATCTTGACTTTCCCAAAGTCGCCGTTCATCACAGGCGTGGTGCATCCAATATCCGTCTTCGTCTTCAATTTCCTCAACACCAGCCTCTTGTTTGTGGCTGAGGGCATAGGCGAGGAAATGATTGGTGTTGAAGGATTGCATCCACTTCAATTTCTTCATCAATCTGCTCTGCGAAGCAGCGAATGATTTTTTCATCGAGATCGCTTGGGATCTCATACTCTTCACCAAAAGGAACAAGGTCCTTTGATGGAATGGAGAAATTGGAACAACATCGATTGAATTTTCAAAGAGCTTGTCATAGGATTAATTTTCTTGATTTGAAGAATTTGAAGCAGTGATGCTTTCCTTTTCTTCCTTTGCAGCTCGCTCTGTAGCCTTGGTCTTCTCACATCGGATGCAGATGGAAGGATTGGAGTTGGTCTGGCGGCGGGAGGGCTGAGGAATCTGGTTGAATTTCCTCGGGTATGGCTGATCGGTTGCCTGACTTCTTCGATTTCTTGAGCGCACCACTAGTGGATGCCAGCAATTTCTTCGGTGGCTGGAATGGAGTCATCAGCCTGGAACTAGCATTGTCTTGACAGGCTGAAATTCATCGGTGCCAGTCTTGGCATGTTCTTCAACGAGTGGCGGAGGCTCCGGCTGAGAATTTCTTGTTGCGTTGGGGCTGCAACATTTGTGAACTTCTTTGTCAGTTGACAAATCTAACTTTGGCTCCTTGCCAATCAGCATAATAGGCATCAAAGTTTTTGCTGAGGGCTTGGATTTCAGTCTGGACCTTGAGAAGTTCCTTAGGTGTCATTCTGACAACGTTTTTCCTCAGGAACTTCTCTTTCCTGAATTGAGCCTTCTTGATCGCCTTGCCTTCTCAAATTTCCATTTCTCTTGAGATGAAATGGGTCGACATGTGACTTTGTCCGGTGTCGAGATGAAAATCAGGCATAGGTGTCTCGGATCCTTGTGCGAGAGATTAATGTACTCGAGGATCGCCCTTGGATCCAAAAGCGATGTACGCAGGTGTGCCTTTGGCTCTAGCGGCCCTTTCTTGCGGTCTCGATGATTTACGCAAGTTCGTCATCATCGGCTTCATCATCGAGATGGCACTTGAGGCGACCTGTTTCTTCTTGGACTTGGCCAGAACCTCGTCCGGTGATTGCCTTTTTCTTGATGAGTGGGGCACGATGAAGAATTTAGTCTTGGTGAGGAACTTCTTTGAGACACGAGGCAATAGAGATGCTGCAGATCCTTTGTACGTGGCGGATGCTGCAGTCTTGAGGACTTTGGAGGAGCTCTTGAGGACTTTGTAGGAGTTGAGGATTTGGGAGGCGGGAGCAGCATGAGGAACTGCCGTGAGGGCAATCTTGAGGATTTTGGCCGTGAGGGCTTTGTTGGTGAAACACTTGGCTTGCTTGTTGGCTTCTTTGCCATTGATCTTACGGGCTGAGCAGGGGCCTCGGTGGCAGCAGCGATGTGAGTCTTCATTGAATTTCCTCACTACTTCTTTGGCTTGTCTCGCCAACTTGGCTTGGCGCTTGGCCCATTCTTAGGAAAGTCCTCCCCGCTTGATCTTTGGTGGGGTCGACTTCTTGGCAGTGCCAATGGAGCTCTTGGGCATGGAGGATTCAATGCGAATTTCTTCATGTACTTTGGAGTAACATATCATACTCCTCCATTCCTTGCCCATCTCCTTTCAATCCTCTGAATCGCACCTTGCGCTGATTTTTATTTTCCTTGCCAAACTTGGCTTCATCGGTGTGCAATAGTGGCGTATATGTCCTCGGGTATCTCGAAAGTCATTACCTCGGGCCTCTTTCCTCCTTTCGTGGCTTCTTTCATACGCCATATTCTTGGTGAGGAATTTGAACAATCGAATTCTCTGAAGAAGTATGCAACTTTTCTTCGAGAGCGCTGCAAATGAGTTAAGTTGATAAGAACCTAGTGATTCAGCGCGGACATGAGTACTGTGAGCAGAGTATAGTTGCGAGGAATTTGGAAAGGTCATATCGTTCTCGAAGGTTTTCAAAAAGAACTAGTTTGAGGAATTTGACGAGATGAGCCTTGAAGAATTTCACTAGCGATCTTTGTCTTAGGTTCGAGTTGTATAGATCGAGATCCACACAATTGAGAATCTTGAAGAAAATCATTGCTTAGAAGCGAATCAAGAACATATTTCGTTTGAGGTGTTCATATGTGTGAAGATTTGAAGAATAAACACCTTTGAAGATTTTAGGGAAGGTTTGAGAATCAAAGCGAGTAATAAAAGTAACTTTTAATTACGGCGAAGAACACGACGAATGAAGTGTAGATTAGAAGTTAAATCGATTCGGATCTCCACGCCCTAACTTCGGCGGAGGAAGACAGCTTCTGGCGGCGGAGTGAAGATTTCATGATCGGTAGCGATCTGACAATGACGAGTCGAAGCGGTGAAGCTCTTCCTCACCGGCTGACAATGAATGGCGGCGGTAGGGTTGAGAAGCTCGGCGAGAGAAGGCGGTCGGCGAATAAAGGAAGTGAGGAAGGGAGAGGGTATATATAGCGAGGGTGAAAAACCGTTAGCCCGAAGATTTTAGACGAGCGTGCCTGGCCCTTCTCATTCGCTTGACATGTGTCACCCTTACGTCTTGAAAAGTGGAGATTGTGTTAGATCGTGGGTGAATAGATATGTCGGGAAGCTGATCGACCCACGAACACCTATGAGACGGCGGACCGAGCCCCTTCGGTTCGGTTGGGCGGAGATCGCCGAAGTGTAGATCGGTGAAGCACCTGACAGTTTACCCAACCGGAGCTCTCCGGAGATAACACTCCTCTGCTGCATGTCGAGTGTATTGAGTTCTTGCTAGGGGCGCAGTGCTACAATACACACCAGCTGCTAACGAGACCTAAGCGTGAGTGTTTTACGCCTTGAACCACTCGAACCCCCCTCTACGTTGCGCATGGGCCTCCTTTTATATGCTCAAGGGGTCTCCGACAGGTGGCAACGTAGACAAGGGTAAAAATGGAAAAGGGATTGCGGTTGGTACATCTACATGCGGTGCATCATACCTAACCACGGCTGGCGGGGGACAAAAGCATTAAATGCCCGTCTCGTCGCCCAAAGCGGTGCAAGCGAGGGACCGTCGGGGCGCCACGCTTACCCCGATGGCAATCTTGTCGCGTCGCTTGCCACCAGCGCTCGTGGCCGCACAGCCTCTTGCCACCGCGCTTGGAAAGGTCGAGGCGACACGTTAGTGGATGTCTTTGGGTAGCGAGGGACAGTGGTAGTTTGCAGCGGCAAGTGCCTTGCAGCGATCGTTGTCTTGTCGCGTCTGGAAGCTTGTAAACATAGGGCCTCGCCGGGCGGCGTGGCGGCGTCGCGACAAGTTCCTTGAGATGCCTTGGTTGGCCTTCGGCAAGCTCCTCTTGCGGGGCCTTATCTCCTAGATGCCTTGGGTGGCCTTCCCGGCAAGCTCCTCTTGCGGGGCCTTATCTCTAGATGCCTTGGGTGGCCTTCCGGCAAGCTCCTCTTGCGGGGCCTTGTCTCCTTGGCTTGAATACTTTGTTCTTGAATGGCTCCAAGGGAACCACGGAGGACCTTGGCGGTCACCGGCAAGCCTTGCATGAGTGCTGCAACTGCCCGTGCACAAGTTAGGGATACTAGGGTACCCTACTCTAGTACACCGACGGAGCCCCAGAACTGGGCCACCTGCAGTGCCGGCGCTGTTGGGCAGGGCCCAAAAGCAGGCTGCAGACACGCACGTCCTGGGTTGCGCCGTAACTCCTCCGGACCCACCGCCCTCCACGAGCAGCCGCGTCAAATGCGGCGTCGTGGGAGAGATCGTGGGTGGTTTCTTTATTCGGAAGGCGGGCGTCTGCCCCTCCCTCTTTATAAGCGAGGGAAGCAGGGGCAGTTCGCCCACCTCGCCGATTGCTTGTCCAATCTAGAAAACCTCCGCTGCTCCCCCCTTCCTCCCAAAGGCTGAAAAGAAGCGGTGCTCCGCCCCCCATCGCCACCAGCATCACCTGCTTGCCGTCGATCTCCCCACCACCTCCGCCATGGCTCCAAAGCCGACAAAGGGAAGGCCGTGAAGTCGGCCGGCATGGCTGACTCGTGGCCTGCTGCGAAGAGGCGGGCAATCTTCCCCCTCAGCTTCGCCGCTGAAGGATCGAGGAGTACTACTACCTCTTACAGTCGGCGGAGGCAGGCGCATCCAGCGCCGCGAAGGTACTCCCAACTGCCCCTTGGAGCTGGCTCGAATGGATACCCTTTCTTCCGCTGTTCTTCTCTGCGGGCTCTGCCCGCCTTTCTCTAATTTTACTGCGATATCGCTTGAACACCTCGGGTTCCGCCTCCTTGACTTCACCCCCAATGCCATTACGACCATGGCAGTTTCGCACATCTCTGCGAAAACTTTGTGAATCTATCAAGCGTAGCTCTTTTCCGCCACTTCTTTATGCCCCGAGTTGAGAGGGAGCCTCTT
The DNA here is from genome assembly GCA_021605205.1 of Aegilops longissima. Lineage (NCBI taxonomy): Eukaryota > Viridiplantae > Streptophyta > Magnoliopsida > Poales > Poaceae > Aegilops > Aegilops longissima. Next base: position 18,660 of record JAHIAM010003187.1, read on the forward strand.
CTTGGCGGAATCGCTTGGATCTCGAGGATTGGCAAGAAGGAAGCTTATCTGGAGGAGAGCTCCGTGGCAAGTGGGAGGAATGGAGGGCAGACTGGTGCTGGATTGTCGAGGAGAACCGCAGCCATTTACCGCCCGATGCAAACCTCAATAGTCTTGTGGCAGCGATTGGAGCAGCGTGGCCCGGAAGGCGCTAGGCTGAAGATTGCCGTCACCGGATCCTCGCCTTAGACTTGGCGGGCTTCTGTGGCGCCGTTGGCGCAGAACTTTCTTCGCCGCCGCGCCCCTTGCGGAGAGGAGGAGACCTGCACAGGAGTTCGAGCGGCGGATATCATGAGGCTGCGCCGGGCCTCAACTTCAACTTCCTTGTCTTGGAACTGGGCCGCGATGCTCTTGGAACTGTTCAAGCACGATCCTGATCATCCCGAAATGTTCAGGTTGCGAGGTGTCGTTCCGCTGTGCAACAATTCCTCGCTCGACCGCATCCGTGCAATGATGCGCTGTGCGACTCGCATGGAATTGTCCCAACAGCGAAACCTCTGAGATGGCGTCGTCGCGGGAGTTCTTTGGCGGCTGGTAGAAGTGCGGTCCGCCCGATGAACAGAAGAGCCTCACCCGCGACACCACCGATGATGAGATCTGCGCGCGCCACCAGCTGGAAGAAGCGGCAGCAGCGCTGCCGTGGCGGTTCAGTTCACAGCGGAGGCGAGAGCAGCGAGGCGACAAGCCTTGTCGGCGAGGAGCTTGTCGGCGAGGAAAACTGCCGGGACGAAGGTGAGTCGGCGAGCCCGAGGCGCCTCCTCCCCACCTTGGATAGCTTGCATAAGTGGAGCCCCAGCTCCACCAAGAAAGCGTCTCCGCAAGGCGGGGGCGTGGCAGAGGCGGCCGGCAGGCCAACAACCGCCGCATCAGCGGCGCGCTCCACCACGGCAACACCTTGTTGCGCGGGAGCACCTCACGCCGCTGCGGCAACTGGGCGAGGCCCTCCCGGACCACCGCCTGCTCCCCAAGCGGCCAAGGAACCCACTCCTCCGCCTCGTCGCCGGGGGCGAGCGGGAATTGGTCTCTCAGCGCTCAGCTCAAGCGAGGAAGAAGAAAGTAAGATTCTTTGTTGTACTTGTAGTTCTTGATTTTGTTGCTTTGTCTTGTATCTGATTTGCTTCACTCTAAACCCATTCCTTTTCAGGGCCTTTGGCCCAGGAAGGCGTCGAAGAGAGCCAAGGTCGGTGATTGTCATCGAGGGCGAACCCACATGACAATGCAGGAGGCGCGTCAAGACCACCTTGCAGACGGCAACTCTTCCTCAAAGCAGTCCCAGTAAGTATGTGGTTTACTTCCTGCTTATTAGGCATGCATGGGTGCTCTTTCTTTGCTGATATCATTGTTGGTTTGTGTAGGAAGCGAGCAGCCTCACCGGGAGTGCCGGAAGCCGCTCGAAATGCCATCTGCCCGACTACACGCCAAGGAGGATTCCCGACAAGGGGCGTTCTCCGGCAAGGGCAGTTCTCGGCAAGGGATAGCACCAGCGACCCTCCGGTGGTTGAGACCACGCTGCAGATCCTAGTCTGAGGTAATCCTCTTGCTTGAAAACTTCCCTTGTGTTCTTCTTCTTGATTTTCTTTTGAATATTTGCTTGACTTTTCTTTCTTTCCGGTCGTCGAGATCCATCGCCCCTGAGCCAATGGAACCGAGGTCGCGGCGAGGAAGGGCAGCGTGTATCTTGGCCAGCCGCTGTCACGAAGAAAAAGCGGTGATGATGATCCCTTGGAGAAGGCCGCCAAAGCTGCCGCCAGAAGCTGGCGAGGTCCGGCGATCGCCTGGCGGCCCGAGCGCGCGAGGCGCCAGGCGCTACACCGACCGCCGATCCCTCCGCCCGCTGCTGCGTCGTCGAGGCTCGAAGAGCCCAGCCAGCGCCTATTTGAAGGCGGCGATGGCGTCTTCATCAAGCTTCAGGCGTCGAGCTCAGGCGCCCGATCGAAGGAGACCTTTGATGAAGAGTTGCTCGCCTCGCTGAAGTGACTTGGTCGGCCGCGGACAGCAGCAGCGTGGCGAGCTGAGGAGGCAGCTGCTGCGGAGGCTATTGTCGCTCTACCGCGCCCGACAAGCAAAAGCTGGTGTCCCGAAGCGCTTATGCATGGCGGGAAGCAGAACGCCGAAGCGCGGAGGAGCTCTGGGGCCTCAACCAGGAAGCTCTACGGTCCTTGGCGGAGGAGGCGGGAGCGACTTCGCCGAGAGTGCAAAGCCTTCCTCCTCGACAAGGCTGAAGTTGAAGAGCAACAGCGACTTCTGCCGAGAAGGCTGTCTGCGTGAGAAGCGATTTGGTGCAGCGGAAGGTCAACCTTGACAGCCATGAGGAGGAGCTTGCCTGTGAGAAAACATGTGGCGGGGCTCTCAAGGAAGCGAGAGGATGTTGCCGCAGCTGCCGAGGCCGCCAAGAAGGAGCTGGAGGCAGAAGGTGATGCAGGTGGAGGCCAATCTCAAGGAGGCGGCGAGGAGCTTGTTGCACTCAAGCGTGGGCGAGAAGGCGCCTACACTCTTGGTGAGCTGCAGGGTCGTCTCGCCGAGAGGAGCAAGGAGCTCAGCACCGCCAAGGACTCCAACACAGATCTTGAGTTGAAGGTGACCACCTTGACTCGGGGCTGGGCCAGGCGCGCCCGAGGCGGGAGGTGGCCTTGAAGGAGAAGATCAAGGCCGGCAGGCGTTCTTGGCGATCTTGCTGCCGCCATGAACACTTTTAGGGAGAATGTGGAGCCTTTGGACCGAGGTCTCGTGGATGTTGCTGCAGCCATCGACGAGGGGCTGGCGCAGCTGGGGATGGAGGATCTTGGATATTCCTCGATGAGCACCTCCAACCTAGCGCCAAGCTCAGCTTGTTCTTCAAAGGCGTGGCGGCAGCCCTCCAGCGACTCGGGAAGAGATCCCAAAGCAGCTGGCCGGCCAGTCGCGCCGGATCTGTGTGGAGCTCTTCAAAGGTGCTGATGAAGGTGGCCTTCCGCAATCCAGGCCTCAACCTCACCAACGTCCTCAAGACCTTGCCGCCGGATGCTGATGTGGAACCGCTCAAGACCCTTGTCGCACCCATTATGGACAAGGTGAGCAAGATCAAGAGGGTTGAGGGCGATCGCGTAGATTAGACCGCCTGTTTTCTTTTTATTTCTCTCGCTGCTGGTCATGTTATGAGAACAATCTATTAGAGCTGCGACAAGCTATCTTGTAATATAACTCTATTTCGGGTAGTGATTGCTATGTTATTTCCTTTACTTGATTCCTTCCTTTGTATGTTTTGCCCTCGCTTTTAGGGAACTTGTCGGTATGAGCACCTTAGTATGAAACCTTTGAGTGCGGGACGTCGGCAACTTCTTGGCTGTGCCGCTTCGACAAATAACCTTATGCAACTAGTGCAGCTCACTTAAGTTGTTGGCGGACTCGAAACAAAGTAAGGCGCAACTAGCTCTGAGTTGGTTCCTCCAGCGCTGGGTTTTCCATACAAAATCACGGTCGTTTGAGAAGATAACTTAAAATTTTAAAACTGATTGCTCAAATTTTAGCAACTTAGCTTTTACATCGTTTGCTTCTGGTAAAGTGAAACTTCCTCGAGCCACGCTTGGTCCACACATTATCTTCTACTTTCCCCGGCAAACTTGTGGGCGAGGAACCTTCCTTTCTTTGAGAAAGAGAAGAAGAAAATAAAGATATGGAGCCTTGCGGCTCGTTATTGCTATCGGGGTAGGTGCTGCACAAAGTGTCGGATAGCGTATGCAAAAATAAAGTAGAAAGCATGAAATTGACAAGATGTGCGGAGCACATTAGCTTTATTATGCTGCAGAAGTGCTGCTTGGCTTTGTACAAAGGATTACATGCAACATTGGCAAGACTTGTACAAAAGGTGGTTGCGGAACAGGTTCCGGCAAGCGCCTCTGAGTAAAACTTACGAAGATGCTCAATGTTCAGGAGTTGCTCACGGAATGCCATCTTCGGTCTCAAAGCGGACAGCGCCAGGCCTAGTGACTCGTTTCACCCGGTGAGGCCTTCCCCTTGGCGTCAACTTGTTGGAATTCTTGGCGGACTGAACACGCCCGAAGAACAAGGTCGCCTTCCTCGAGACTTGGCATTAACTGCGGCTATGGTAGCGGCGCAAAGCTTGCTGGTATCGAGCAGCTCGTCTGACAATGACTGAAGGCGGTCCTCCTCAAGGAGCGGTCGTCATCTTATGCAGCTGCTCTTGCTCAACTTATCATAGCGAGCACTCGAGGTGACCCGTATCGAGTTCCGTGGGAGAACTGCCTCTGCTCCATAGACTAGGCGAAAGGTGTACGGCGGTGGCTCGATTTGGCGTCGTCTGATCGACCAAAGAACCACCGGCAGCTCCTCAATCCATTCTTTCCGCACTTGTGCAGCTGTCGAAAGTCTGGTCTTGAGCCCGTGCAGCACTTGACATTCGCCCTCTCCGGCGGCCGTTACTTCTCGGATGAGCAACGAAGCGAAGCAGACCTTGGCGCCAAGATCTTGGGCGTCTTGCATGAAGGTGCGACTCGTGAATTGCGTGCGTTGTCGGTGATGATCTGTTAGGGATCGAAGCAACAAACAATCGACTGAAGAACTTGACTGCTGACTGTGTTGTCACCTTCCTCACTGCTTCCACTTCGGCCACTTTGTGAACTTATCGATTACAGCGTACAAGTACTCAAAGCCCCGACAACTTCGGGGAAAGGGGCGAGGATGTCGAGCCCCAGACCGAAAATGGCGAGGATAAAGGGATCGTCTGGAGATTTTGAGCTGGCTGGTGTATCTGCTTGGAATGGAACTGGCACGCTTCACACTTGGTTACTTCTGCAGTTGCATCCTCAAGGGCTGTCGGCCAAAAGAAACCTTGCTGGAATGCTTTGCCGGCAAGTGCTCTTGCGCCAATGTGGTGACCACATATGCCTCCATGTATCTCTGCCAACAGCTTTTGTCCGTCTTCCGGTGAATACACTTCAATTTCACCCGTTAAGTCTTCTTACATGCAGTGTGTTGTCGACAAACTGGTACATACTTGACTGCCGGGTTACTCTTTCGCTTCTTCTTGCTCTTGGGAAGTTCTCTGTCTGAAGAAGCGGACAATTCTTTGTGCCCATCTTTGGAGCTTGCGGCTCGACAACAAGGACTAAAGGCACATCTGCTGCTGCGGGAACATCCGCTTCTCTGGCGAGAACCTGCGGCTCGGCCGGAGCTTAGCGTTCCCGGCAAGCTTGCGGAGCAAAACTTGTCGGGGCGTCGCTTCAGCGGAACAAACCCTAGGGCTTGCGGAGCAGACTGCTCCTCGGCACTCTTAGTGTTGATCTTGGGGACCTTCTTGGCGGCGGCTTGGGAGCTCTGCGGAAAATAATCACCGAAATCAACTTCCTCTTCTTGTTACATCCGATTGATGGCGTTACAGACGGTTGAGTCGGTTTGAGCACAAAGATCCCTGGTTCCATGAGTAACTTGAGTCTGGCGCACTTGACGAGCCATCGGCAATGTCGTTACGAGCTCTTGGAACATATTCCATCTGTAGGGCGTCAAAGTGCTCTTCTAGCTTTCTTACTTCATCAACGTAAGCTTCCATCAATGACTCGATAATTCTTGTTCACTTGGCGGACGACAAGGCTGTGAGTCACCCTTACAATGAGCTTCTTGATCCCAAGGTCGCTGCGATCCACGAGACCGGCAAGCAAACCTTCATACTCCATGATATTGTTTGTTGCTTGCTCCTTGGGAAAGTGCATCTGGACTACGTACTTGAGGTGCTCTCCGGTGGGTGCAACAAGTGCGCCCGCACCGGCGCCTTGCAGCGAAGGCACCATCAAAGTACATCAGCCACTCTTTGCTTGCTTCCTTGGCGGGGATGCTCGTTTACGGAATTTCTTCATCTTGTGTTGGCGTCCATTCTGCTATGAACTCCGCCAATGCTCTGTTTTGGATAGTTGAAGTGCTCTCAAACTTGAGGCCAAAGCTTGACAGTTCAGCGCCCACTCGACAATCCTGCCCGTTGCTTACGGATTTTGCAGTATCCTCTTGTTGAAGCGAGTGGTATTGTAATCTCATGTGCTTGGAAGTAATGGGCAGCTTTCTCGAGAGCCATGAGAAAGCGAAAAGCAATTTCTGCACACAGTACCTTGACCTAGCCCCTGCGAAGGGGCCGACAAAAGTAAACTGGGCGCTGCACCATTCTTTTTGCATCTTCTCCTGCGCTGCAGATCCATCTTTATCGGGACGAGCTTCTGGTGAAGTCCCTTGCTTGTCGCTGGATGCATCTGCCGTGGTTCTTTGGCTCATCATCCGCCTCCTCTCCGCTACTAACGTAGCACTAACCACTTGATTGGTTGCCGCTATATATAGCAGCAACTTCTCTTGTGGCTTAGGTGCGACAAGTGTTGGAGTGGAGGACAGGTATCTCTTTAAGTCTGCAGCGCAGCCTCCGCTTCGAAGTCCATTTCATTGGACCTGCCTTTTTCAATATTTTGAAAAATGGCGAGGCGCTCAGCAGAACCTAGAGATAAACCTGCTGAGAGCAGCTACATAACCGGCAAGTCTTCGTACATCCTTGGCGCTTTGGTGCTTCAATCTGCTCAATGGCCTTGATCTTGTCGGGATTGGCTTCAATTCCCGCTGAGACCACGGAATCGAGAAGCTTGCGGAGGAACTCCAAACACACACTTCTCGGGGTTAAGCTTGAGGTTGATCTTGCGCAGGTTTGCAATGGTTTCGTCTAAATCTTGAATCAGAGTCGCCATGTCCTTGCTTTTGACCACTATGTCATCCATGTAGGCTTCCACATTTCTGTGTATTTGCGGCTCAAAAGCGTCATGGACTACTCTTGCAAATGTTGAACCAGCATTCTTTAATCCGAAAAGCATCCGTACGAAGCAGTATGTGCCACATGGGGTGATGAATGCGGTCTTCTCCTCATCCTCTTCTGCCATGAAGATTTGATGGTACCCTGAGTATGCATCAAGAAATGAAAGCAAGTCACATCCGGCCGTGGAGTCATCAATCTGGTCGATGCGCGGCAAGGGAAATGGGTCTTTGGGACAAGCTTTATTAACATCGGTAAAGTCGATACAAAGCCTCCATTTCCGTTTGCCTTGCATGCGACTACAGGATTAGCTAACCACGTAGGATGGAGCACTCCTCGACAAGGCCTGCTGCTTCCAATTTCTTGATTTCTTCTGCGATGAATTCTTGGCGCTCACTTGCACCTTCGACTTTACGCTTGGCGGGCGCGCATGGGGACAGGCGGCAAGATGGTGCTCGATTACTTTCCTAGGAACACGGGGATGTCGGGGCGGTTGCCATGCAAATCGTCGGCGTTCGCCCGAGGAAAACAACGGGCGCTTTCCTATTAGGGTCGAGAGTGGCGATGGTGAAGGTACTACCAGCGCCATCCTCCTTGGCGGACACCTTCTTGGTCTCTGGTGGAGCTGCCATTGTCTTCTTACACTTGCGGTGGAGCTCGATGGTGCGTCCTCGGCGGTGGCGCAGCACTCCGGAGAGGTGCGCTTGCGGAGTGGGCATCGAACTCTTGCGGACTTGGTCTTCTTCTTCGCCCGGGAGCTTCAGCGGCAAGTGACTTGCGATCTGTTGCGGCTGCTGCTTCCGGTAGATCTTGTCGGCGCGAATAAGAGCATCCTTCTTGTCGCCGAGGGGCAGAGATGACACTTATCGGGCTGGCATCTTGACATGTTGTATGCATAGTGAGAGGCTGCCATGAATTTGGCGAGTCTTTGGGCGACCAAGTATCCCATTGTAAGGCAATGGAAAGTCAACAACGTCAAAATGACCCTCTCGATCCTGAAGTTCAACTTCGCTGCCAAATGTCACCGACAGCGTGATCTTTCCTTGACTTGCTCCTTCCCGGATTGATTCCTTGGAATGTGCCGGTCTCTTGAGCTGCGCCATCGGGGATCTGGAGTTTCTGGAGTACCGCGGAGGAGATCAGGTTCAAGCCGGCCCCGCCGTCAACTAGCATCTTAGTGACCTTGAGGTTGCGGATAGTTGGTGAAACCAACATCGGCAAGCACCCGACCGCAGTTATGCGATCAGGGTGGTCCTCAATATCAAAGATGATAGGCGTCTTGGACCATTTCGAGGCTTGCGTGACTTGGCGGATGGTGCTGCCGCATTGACTTCCCGCATCCACTGCTTGAGCTGGCGGTGTGAAGTATGCAGAGAGGCACCGCTATCAACGCACAAGACCTCTGTGGCTTTCTGGAACTCCTGCTCATCGGTTTCGTCATCATCCATATCTTCATCGTTGTCGTCATCTTCATCCTTGTCGCGGCCGCGGGGAGGTCTGTCTCCTTGCCGCTGCTTGGCCTTGCTGCGGCGTCCTCCTCGGCCGGGGCGTTTCTTGCTAGCTCCTCCAGCACCTTCCTGGGCCTTCTCCATGTCGCGTCGCTCGTATTCAGCCTTTTGCTGCTCGACAAGCAGCTCGACCTTCTTGCAGCTCTGGAGGTCATGTCCCTTGGTGCGGTGGATCTTGTAGTACTGCTTGTTCGTGCCGTCCTGCTTGTCGGCGACTGCCACAGCCTGGTAATTGGTGCCTGCGGCAATCTCCTTACCGGAGCTACCAGCCTTGGCTTTCTTGGTGCCACCTCCGTTGCCGGACTGCTCAACGACTAGCACATCTTTGCCTTTCTTCTTCCTGTTGTTCCGCCGCCGGTTTTTCTTTGCCGGGGCAGCCTCCTCACTATCAGATCCTCCTGCTTCTGTATTCTCTCCGGGGAGTTTCCTCCCTTCCTCAGCACGTGCACACTTGTCGGCCAGGGCATACAGCTCACTGACGTCTCTGATCTTGCACATCGCCATCTCCTCCCGCATCCTGCGGTTTCGCACATTCTGATGGAACGCGCTGATTACATGGCGGGGTGGACATCTGGGATGTTGTGATGTCTGCGGCTGAATCTCTGAATGTGCTTGCGCGGCTCTCCTTCATACAGGCGGCGGATGAAGGTCGCTCTCTTAGCCATGAGGCTTGTGGCCGCCGTAAAGCGCCGACAAACTGATGGCATAGGTCTGCCAGGAGGATATGGAGTTGTCCGGCAAGTGCATGAGCGAGATCGACATTGGGCTTGAGTACCGGCGGGAAGTAGTTGGCGAGGATCTTATCGTCTCGCCCCGGCGGCTTGCACCGCAATGGTGTATATGTTGAGGAACTCCGGCGGATCGACTTGCCGTCATACTTCTCGGTACATCGGCGAAAGTCTTCGTCTCTGGGCCTTTGGACTTGCCACAGCTCACAGTGAGCAGGGCAACCTACCGCGTCACGGCAAGTCGGATTGGCGCGCGCTTCTCTTGGCGCTTCGATCACGAGTTCGGCGTCTACTTGCTATCGTTCGTGAAGAACTTGGCGCTGATCGCGGCGAGCTCGTGGATCCGATGGCGGTGGAGTCGCTATCGAGGTGGATCCGGCGAGTTGGCGATCTTGGCCTTCGGGGTGGAGAGTGCATGGTGGTTGCACCTCCACCGGTTTCGTCGCCACCGGCTCGTGCATAGCAGTCCTGCGCGGCAGCGATGTACTCGGCTGCGCGAGTGTCGCCGTTAGCAAAGCCGATGAGACTCTGGATGGTGGCTCTCCATTCATCGACCTTTATGCCGTTGGAGGGTAATCTAGGAGCGATTGAGTTCTCGCCAAAGCTTGCTGGAGTGGTGGGTGGCGATGGCGAGCGGCGCGAGGCGAGATATGTTCGGACTTCTAACTATGTTAGAAGGAGCAGTATCCGTCGGCGACCGATGCCTCGCTTCGTGCGGCATGTTGGCGTGCATGCTGGTCTTGAGCACCCGAAATCCACCAGCTCGATCTTGGTCCAACGAGCGTATGGTCTTGTGAATACCATGGCGCTGTCGATCCAGCGCCTCTGAGATGGGTGCGGTGCATGTCTGACGCCGAGGTCTGCGCAGCCTTGTCCTTGGACTTGGCAGCACCGTGGGCTCCCTCGTCGACGCCGCTCTTCCGCGGCGTCTATCCACCACCCGTTTGCTCGGTGGTGGTGGGTTCGACGTGGGCGGAACATCCGCCGAAGCCTTCTTCTTGGTGGCATGTCGATGAAGATGAAGATCTAGCTTCGTGTGAGCGTCGGATCAGGTTCACATAATCTCGGCGCCCCTACAGCGCGCCAAAGATGTCGGGAAGCTGATCGACCCACGAACACCTATGAGACGGCGGACCGAGCCCCTTCGGTTCGGTGGGGGCGGAGTCGCCGCGAAGAAGCGGATCGGTGAAGCACACGAGCATTACCCAACCGAGCTCTCCGGGAGATAACCTCCCTCTGCTGCATGTCTGAGTGTATTGAGTTCTTGCTAGCGGCGCCGAGTGCTACAATACACACCAGCTGCTAACGAGACCTAGCATGAGTGTTTTCGCCTTGAACCACTCGAACCCCCTCTCGTTGCGCATGGGCCTCCTTTTATATGCTCAAGGGTCTCCGACAGGTGGCAAGCGTAGACAAGGGTAAAAATGAAAAGGATTGCGGTTGGTACATCTACATGCGATTGCATCATACCTAACCACGGCGGCGGGGACAAAGGCATTAAATGCCCGTCTCGTCGCCAAGCAGTGCAAGCAGGACCGTCGGGGCGCCACCGCTGCCATGATGGCAATCTTGTCGGCGTCGCTTGCCACCCGCTCGGCTGGCCGCCTGACCTCTTGCCCGCAGCGGCAGAAAGGTCGAGGCGACACGTTAGTGGATGTCTTTGGGCCTTGAGGACAGTGGTAGTCTGCGCGGCAAGCGCCTTACATGATCGTTGTCTTGTCGCGTCTGGAAGCTTGTCGCTTATAGGGCCTCGCCGGGACGTGTGGCGCGTCGCGGCAAGTTCCTTGAGATTCCTTGGTTGGCCTTCCCGGCAAGCTCCTCTTGCCGGGGCCTTGCCTCCTAGATGCCTTGGGTGGCCTTCCCGGCAAGCTCCTCTTGCCGGGGCCTTGTCTCCTTGGCTTGAATACTTTGTTCTTGAATGGCTCCAAAGGAACCACGGAGGACCTTGGCAGTCACCCGGCAAGCCTTGCCGCGGGGTGCTGCAACTGCCCGTGCACAAGTTCGGGATACTAGGGTACCCCTACTCTAGTACACCGACAAGATAAGTTTATAATGGGATGCGGAACGGTTTGAGCGGCAAAGCCGAAAATTTGGATAAGTTAAAAGTTATGTTATAATTTCTTGGTGACAAGGACACGGTGAAGATTTTGAGCGAGTTTCAAATAGAGCACATGAAGAATTTGTGAATAGCTTGGGTTGAGTATAGCATAGAGAGGAGGTCCGATCACATTCACTTAGCGAAAAAGCAACTTGAAGAAATAGCCATAAGTGAATCTTGTAGAGGACATGAACCCATATATATATATATATATATATATATATATATATATATATATATATATATATATATATACAATGAAGAAAGACAACGGAAGCAGTGAAGATTTTGCAAAGTTGAAGAATTTGAAAAACTGAAGAATTTCAAAGCGAGGAAAACTCAAATTGAAGATTTTCAATTTTGGTGGTGGCGTGACCCACCGTATAAGAATGATGATTTCAGACACAGCGTACAATTGTCGTAGGGTTCGAGAATCAAATTCTTCATTAATTTCTTCACACTTAGAGTGTTATTCTTCATTGATTGAAGAAAAGCGTTTCTTCATGTGTTGCACATCTAAGTCATCAATTTTGCATAAGTGTCGGGATGTGTGTCCTTTTCAAAGAACATTCGAAGATTCTAAGATATTTAGCTCACACAGCTTGCTAAATCTCTTCTCATCCAAGGCTTTATGAAGATATCGGCTAGCTGTTCTTGGTCTTCACATGCTCGATGGAGATGTAAGCCCTTCAACACATGATCACGAAGAAAATGATGGCGAATCTGAATGTGCTTTGTCTTGAGTGCTGGCTGGGTTGTGAGCAATCTTGATGGCACTCTCATTGTCACGATGAGAGGCACATTCTTCACGTTGATGTCGTAGTCCTTGAGAGTTTGCTTCATCCACAGCAATTGAGCACAACAAGAGCCAACAACAATGTACTCAGCTTCATGATGAAGCGGTGATCATGATTCTGTTTCTTCGAGGACCAACGGACCAAAGATCGTCAGAGGAAATGACAAGTACCAAATGTTGACTTGCGGTCCACGATCACCAGCATAGTCAGTCGGAATATCAATGAGATCAAAAGTAGAGCCCTTGGGGTACCATAATCCTAGTGTTGGTGTGTGAGCTAGATATCGAAGAATATGCTTCACAGACCTTATGGTGTGATTCCTTGGTGTAGCTTGAAATCGGGCACACATGCAAACACTAAGCATTATATCTGGCCTAGATGCACATAAGTACAATAGAGAACCAATCATGGGCGGTATACCTTGTGATCGAAGTCAATACCATTTTCATCGATTGCATAGATGGCCATTTGTGGGCATAGGAATTTTAGCGCCTTTGCAATCTTGCATGCGAATTTCTTGAACATCTTTGAGGTATTTCTCCTGAGATATGAATATGCCATTGTGTTGTTGTGAATTTGAAGACCTAAAAGAATTTCATCTCTCCATCATAGACATTTGATATTCTTCACTCATCATATAGGCAAATTCATCACTATAACGTTGGTCGATACAGCCAAAGATAATATCATCAACATATATTTGGCACACAAACAGTTCACCATCATATGATTTAGTAAAGAGAGTAGGGTCGAGTGAACGGGTGTGAAGCCATTATTCACGAAGAATTCCTTCAATGTATCATACCACTTGAGGGGAACTGTTTGAGGCCATAGAGGGCCTTGTTGAGTCTGAAGACTTTCTCGGGATTCTTTGGATCTTCAAAACCTGGGGGTTGAGCAACATATACTTCTTCCTCAAGCTTACCATTGAGGAATGCACTTTTCACATCCATTTGATATAAAGTGATATTATGATGGTTAGCATAAGCAAGTAATATGCGAATAGCCTCAAGCCTAGCAACAGGTGCAAAAGTTTCATCGAAATCAATTCCTTCAACCTGTGTGTAGCCTTGAGCTACAAGTCGTGCCTTATTCCTCACCACAAGGCCATTTTCATCTTACTTGTTGCGGTAGATCCACTTTGTGCCAATGATATTATGCTTGCGAGGATCTGGACGTTTGACCAGTTCCCAGACATTGTTGAGCTCGAACTGATGTAATTCTTCTTGCATTGCCTGAATCCACTCAGGCTTCAGAAATGCTTCATCTACCTTAGTGGGCTCTATGATAGAGACAAAAGCATAGTGCCCACAAAAGTTAGATAAATGTGAAGCTTTTGAGCGTGTGAGAGGACCTGGTGCTTCAATGTCATCGATGATCTTTTCAACTTGCACTTCTTTTGCAACGCGAGGATGAGTTGGTTGTCGTCGAGGAATTTGATCAGCATTTTCTTCAGCACCATTTTCTTCAGCATTATCCTCAGGTGCATCAGCTCGACGTTCTTCGCATTCTGGAATGAATTCTTCAGCAGATTCTTCAATAGGAATTACATCCTCAGTTGCCTTGAACTTGATAGATTCCTCAGGTGCTGGTTCATCTATCACAGAAGGTAGGTGCTCTATTGGGATTCTTGTCAGTGAGGAGTTCATAGGCAGTCTTCTTGAAGAATTTGTGAAGATATACTCTGTTGATGATGTGGCGCGGTATCAATTGCATCAATCCAAAAAGCAACGAGGCATTTTGTATTCATCAAGCATAGTGCGAGCCATCTCAACAAGAGTTCTGTTCTTGCGCTCCACGGCGCCATTTTCTTTGAGGAGTATAGGGGCAGATAACTCATGAGTAATACCAAGTTCATCAAGATAGTCATCAAGACCGAATTCTTGAACTCAGTTCCATTGTCACTCTGATGTGCTGATCTTCACACCAAAGTTGGTTGAAGCCCTCGAGGAAAATCGTTTGAAGACTTCACTGTACTTCATGTTTGTAAGTAACAATGTGTACCCATGTGTAATGAGTAATCATCAATAATAACAAAGCCATATAGAGATGCATCATTAGTGACTGCTGAGTAATGATTAGGACCAAAGAGGTCCATGTGAAGCAATTCGAATGGACGAGTAGTGGTCATGATAGTCTTATTTGGATGCTTGGCCTTGGTCATTTTCCAGCTTCATAGGCTCCACACAAGTGATCCTTGAGGAATTTGACATTCTCAATGCCAATGGCATGCTTCTTCTTCTGGCGTGTGCAAATTCCTCATGCTGCGTGACCAAGTCGTCGATGCCATAGCCAGCCTTACGAAGCTTTTGCAAGTAGACACACAGCTGGTTGTGGTCCTGTAGAGAAATCAACAATATACAAGTCTCCTCTCCTAAAGCCTTGAAGACTTTGGAATTGTCGACTTCCATGATCACAACACAGCGATACTTGCCAAAGACAACAACCATATCAAGATCACAAAGCATTGAGACTGACATGAGGTTGTATCCTAAGGACTCAACAAGCATGACTTTGTCCATGTGTATGTCCTTAGAGATCATAACCTTACCAAGACCCAATACGACTTTTGCCTTTGTCGGCAAAATGATATGCTTGAGATGTGGCGGTGATAAGGAGCATCCATCAATAGATTCTTGTCACCGTCATGTGATTTGTACATCCACTATCGAGGACCCACTCATTGGCTTTGGGTTGATCATCTTGCGAGATGAATTAGTGCAACTTACGATCTCATATACTTCATCGGTGAAGAATATGATATCAATTTCATCAGATGAATTTCATCGAGCGAGTATAACAGATAAGCGGTATGAGGGCGTGTGAAATGAAAGTTCATTTCTTCATGATTAGCTGCGTCCTTTCGAGCATTTTGTCGAGGCCCCATCAAATTCTTGAGGCGTTAAAGCACGTGCGGAGGCTGACCCTCTGAGAAGAGATTAGTTCCTTTTCTTCACCACCCACATCTGAAGGGGTGGCAATGAGTTCATCACTCTACAAGCTCCATATGAGAATGGTGGCATAGAAGCCAATCCATTTCGTTTCACATAAGATAGGTTAGGGTAAGCATATGAATAAGCAGAGAAATTCTTCGAGGACTTATGAACATATTGGTTTGAAGAATAATGCACATATTCATAGCCCTTAGCTCTACCCTGTGGAACAGAGTTGTTAGCACGATGAGAATCATATAAGGACTTTGATTCTTTTGAGGAATTTGATCCACGTGAGGAATTTGGTCCGTATGAGGACTTGGATCCATATGAAGAATTTGGTCCATATGAAGAGTTTGATCTGGGGTTCCTATTCTTCACAGGTGGTGTCATGAGGATATTCACCTGAAGACTTTCAAGGCACTTCTTGGGAACCCAGATTTTCTTCATAGGGGAACTGTTCCTGCAGTTAGTGCCAACATATATAGCAAATACTTCACCATTCTGATTTTTGAACAGTCTATAGTTGGAGTCAAATGACTCATCAGAAGAATGAGGAGATTCACATGTAAATCCAGATAAGTTAGATGGATCAACTGGAGGTCCCTTTGCAGCAACCCATGAGGTTTTGGGGTCTTGCTCGGGCTTCAATATGTTCCATCAGCATTGAGTTTCCTCTCAA